>JAJOOO010009440.1:0-22381 GCA_029582685.1 Solanum piurae | reverse complement strand
TAATAAACATCATCAACATTAGCAGTATATGTACAACTTATCATCATTAATAACATGAAGATGATACAACTCAACAAATTGAAGAAATTAATAAACATCATCAACATTAGCAGTATATGTACAACTTATCATCATTAATAACATGAAGATGATACAACTCAACAAATTGAAGAAATTAATAAACATCATCAACATTAGCAGTATATGTACAACTTATCATCATTAATAACATGAAGATGATACAACTCAACAAATTGAAGAAATTAATAAACATCATCAACATTAGCAGTATATGTACAACTTATCATCATTAATAACATGAAGATGATACAACTCAACAAATTGAAGAAATTAATAAACATCATCAACATTAGCAGTATATGTACAACTTATCATCATTAATAACATGAAGATGATACAACTCAACAAATTGAAGAAATTAATAAACATCATCAACATTAGCAGTATATGTACAACTTATCATCATTAATAACATGAAGATGATACAACTCAACAAATTGAAGAAATTAATAAACATCATCAACATTAGCAGTATATGTACAACTTATCATCATTAATAACATGAAGATGATACAACTCAACAAATTGAAGAAATTAATAAACATCATCAACATTAGCAGTATATGTACAACTTATCATCATTAATAACATGAAGATGATACAACTCAACAAATTGAAGAAATTAATAGCCAAAAAAAGAAAAGGCTAGTAATGATCAATTCAACATGGACCCCTACATTGAATATTATGATGTTTCATAGATACAACTCAGAAGAAAAATAAATAAGGGTAGAGGTTATAATTTCCCATGCTATTCTATGTTCTATAGTGCCATATATTACAAATCAAACCGAAAAAATAGTACTATCAAATTGAAAAGTCAAATAATATCACATAAATTATCAAGTCTAGAGCGATGTATTCAAAATCGTGACTTCCTCTCTCACGATTTTGAATACATCACTCCAAATTTTAATAATGCTTAATTTAATGTGTATCGTTATTCAATTATCAAGTGCTGCTGAAATATGTCAATCAATTTATTTATTTATGTTCACATTTTAAAATAATTTAACTCTTATAATTTCTTCGAATTTGAGGTGTGTTATCGATAAATTTTAAAATTAACCAAAGTATAACATTCTTTAGGTTTATTTTATATTAATTTTTGTGTTTAATTATGAAATTTAATTATGCTTGAACATGTACATATTGTTGAAATTTTAATGTTATAATAACGAAATAATTATCATCGTGATTTTGAAAAAGTCCCAATTACTTTGTAAAATTGTCTAACAAATTTTTAATTAGGTTAGCACAAGTATAGTGCATATAACACCATAACAAAACTTTGTATGCCTATGTGTGCAACAAAAATAAGACAAAGAAAATATATGTTTGATGATGCATATTTTTTTGTTTGTAACATTATTCACTTGTTTGGCAAAGATGATTTTTACAAGAGTAATTAATTCAGACTCGTAAAGGAAAGGGGTCGGTGGGGGATATTTGAGAAAGTCGGGCCGGATTGATCAAGTGTCTTCATTCAAGTGACAATACAGAAGAAGAACAAAATGAATTGAGAGGAGGCCCGGGGATAGGGAAAAGAGTCGAATCGATCAGGCTCGACGATTGGAAGAAGCAAAACGAAATTAGAATTTGACCCAAAAAGAAGCAAGGCAATGAATACCATGACCGATGCGATTATATAAAAATAAATATACCTGATTACTTATAATTGTATTGTCATCATATTTCAATTATCATGAGTATGTAAAATATCATGATAAATTTATAACCAAACTAAAACCTACTTATACATAATTGAATTAACACCGCCACTATGTGATATAGTCATATAGATATGTGGTGGATAATACTTTTTATTGGTTAGCTTCTTTAATTAACATCTATATAAAAAGCTACAAGTTTTATACATTTTCTCAACTTATTGCTATTACTATAAAAAAAACAATATGGGTATGAAAGGCAAAATGATTGTTTCATTGGAGGTGAAGTGTGGAGGACACTCGGTTTATGATATTTTTCACACTAATACTCATCATCTACCCAACATAAGCCCTAGTAGAATCAAGCATTTTGAGATTCATGAAGGTAAAATTGAAAAAATTGGTTCGGTTGTTAGCTGGAAATATTATGAAGGTAACACACATAAAATTTACCTTTCTCGCAATATTATTTTCTTGCATCAATTTCTATAATTAGGTGTATTTCATATTAGGATTTTAACATTTGAATTCGGAGTAACATCTATGGTATTTTCTGAACTTTAATGTATAGATGGAAAAGAAATGTTCGCTAAGACTGTGATTGAAGCCATCGATCCTGTAACACCTCAGAAAGTTTTTGAGCTAAGACTCGAACCATCCTTCATAGTGAGTATGTTTTTACCTAGGAATCTAAATTTTTCTAAGCGTTAAAGTCACTAGATGTAGCACCTTGAGTTCCTAGAAGAACTAAAGAGAGTTCATTCAAGTCATTCCTAAGTTTTCTTAAGTTTTGTGTCAACTTCAAACGACCATAACTCCTAGTACAGGATGAGTTATGTGATCTACAAAATATAAAATTAAATACCTTTGATTTATCTTTCCAACGCCACCGAGTTTGCTCAATTTCGAGCTCTGAGTAAAAAGTTATGACGAATTTACTAACGTCGCGCAAACCTGGCAGCAGCTCCGCGATGGCTCCGCGTTACGGAGCTAATACGGACCTCACTGCCAGGTGAAAGATCTTTCCGACTCCCAACTCATTTTAATTATTTCTTTAAGGGTATTTTAGTCCTAAAAACCCTTTGGAGGTCATCTAAATTGCCCTAAACGAATAGAAAATCAGTTTTCATAAATCAAACCCTTTCATCCACTCCAAAGATTCTACGCTCAAGAAATTCAAGAAACGCTAAGGCTTAGGGTTCATCTTTCAAGATTTTTCCTTCAAGTTGCTTCAAGAAGATAATTCTTTCAGATGTGTAAGCTTCCATAGTGTTGGGTTTGTTCACCCACACGTCAATCATGTTAATTTCAGCGTTAAATTCGTTCTAGAAAGTTGAAGCTTTGATGTTCTTGTTATGTATTCATGAAATTGCTTTCATTCTTGAATTGGGCTGAGATTGAGGAGTTCTTGAGGTTATTGTGTCGATTTATAGAGTTGTTAGAGTTAGTTTTTTGTGTTCTTGTGCTGGATATTTAAATCTAAAGAGATATTGAGAAAAAGAATCGAAGTTAGGCAAATTGGAGTTAGAAAACAAAGAAGAAATTTTGTCGGTCGAAATTTGGAACCCCCTCCGCATCGCGCAGCCACTTCCCAGATTTGGGAATTTCTGTTTCGCGTCTCGAAGCTGTCACGGAGCGTTCTGCCTCAAAAGTCATTTTTTAAACTAAATTTTAAAAGCTTCTCCACATCGCGGACCCCCCTTCAAATATTGATTTTCGGTCTTTTCTCATATTTAGCTATCTAAAATCATTCCTAAACATCATGAGATCTTTCCAATCACAAATCTTAATCCTTGAATCCATAATTCAATTCAAGGATCAGTTAAGAGTCAAGTCAAGAACAGTTAAGGTCAAAGTCAAGAGAAGTCTAAAGTCAAGTTAAGATAAGTTCTTAAAGTTTTCAAAAGTCTTTCACAAATGTTTTAACTTTGTTTTAAGACTTAAGTTTTGAGTTCAGTAAAGAAGTAAAGATGAAGTTCTTTTCTTCAAAGGAGTATATGGGGACTATGTATTCCCAAAGAGATTTAAAAATATTTTCACATTTTAAATAAGAATGGAAAATGAGATTTCCAAAGAGCCTTCAGGCTAGTTTTCAGAAAAGAGTAATAGCTTTCTAAATGAAGCAAGAAGGGAAACTGAGATTTCCAAGATAGCCTTTAAGCTAAGTTTTTGAGCACTAATCTCAAATCACAGAAGAAATATGTTTTTTTTTAAAAAACATAAGAGCTAGTATATTTTGGGAGTAGTATTGAGCACCGAATTTGGGGGCGAGTATGAGTTCAGATAACTCACGTCTCCATAAAATCATATAGCCACCATGGGTAGAAAAGGGTCATATTTTTTAGATGAACCCTTTTCACAATAGACTAGTGGATCCACTTAGTGAGTTAGCTTCTTATACCCCCGGCAAGGTATAGGATGGTCCTTGGTAGCGAGAGGTAAAATGTTGTATCACCACTTAGGCTCATAGTGGTGGTTGTCGGTTAGAGAAACTCACACAACAGTAATTTCATGGTTCCTCAAGGGGTTCTGCGTAGTATGAATGGGGCTATGAGACATCATTCATGCATTGCACAAGTAGACTTTGAGAGGAAACATGGTATGTCTTTTATGATATCATGATTGTAACATCTCGCAAATTGAAATAACTAGGAAGAAGCTTAAATTTGGAAATAATCATTTTTTGGGAAGAGGCTTAAATTTGGAAATAATAATTTTTTGGGAAGAATTAAAATCTGAAAATTTAGTTAAGTTAGCAAAAGTGAGTTTTGGTCAACTTCAAACGACCATAACTTCTAGATCAGGATGATTTAGGCATATTTCCAGATATGGTTGGAAAGCCCTTGGAATAATCTTTCCAACGCTACTAAGTTTGGGCAATTCTGAGTTCAGATGAGTGAGTTATGCCCTTTGGAAGTTGGGCTGTTGGAATAAGAAAAGTCCAATCCGGATTTGTAAGGGGTAGTTTGGTCTTTTCCTTACCCAACTTAATTAATTCATTTTTTGATAATATTTTTAGGGGCTAAACTGACTGGGTTCAGTTTACACTTTTGAAAAATAGAGTTAGAATTTTTGGAGAAAGAACACAAGAGAAAACAGAAGAGGAAAAGCAAGATTCAACATTTCGAAAGGATTTGATCTTGGATTTCTTCAAGGATTTGATCCCACAGGTATGTGAGTCTCTCATAGCGTCGGGTACATTCACCCACGCGCCAAACATGTTTAATTCAGTGAAATTCGTCCTAAAAGAGTTGGAAAATTGATGTTCTTGACAAATATTCTTGAATTCAAATGTTGTTAGCGAATTAGGACGAATTGAGAAGTTTATGAGATCCTTACATAAAGTTTAGGGTTGCTTTGAGTTAGCTTCTTGGGTATACATGCTGGGCATCGGGATTTAAAATTAATTTGAGAAAGATAATCGAACTTAGGTGGATTGAGGCTGAAAAATGAAGAAGGAGAAAGTTGAGTAAGGTTCATGAAACAAGTCCGCGTCGCGGACTTGTTCCCCCTGTGAACAAAAATCTGCTCCGCGTCGTGGAGAGGACGCGGACTCTACTGTCTCAAAATCTAATTTCTCAAGCATTTATTTAGGTGCACCTCCACGTCGCGGACTTGTTCCAAGACGGTAATTTTGTAACTTTTCTCAAGTTTAGCTATTCGAAATCATTCTTAAACATCAAGAGACCTTTCCTATCAAAAATCATAATCCTTGAATCCAAATTCAATTCAAGGAAAGTTAAGAGTCAATTCAAGTGAAGGTAAGAGTCAAGTCAAGTGAAGTCATCAAAGTTTTCAAGGGTCTTTTACAAATGTTATAACTTTGTTTTAAGACTTAAGTTTCAAGTTAAGCAAAGAGTAAAGAGTTGAGTTCATTTCTCAAAAAGCTATTAGGGAACTAAGTATTCCCAAAGAATTATAAATGTTTTCACATTTGAGCAAGAAAAGGGAATATCGATTCCAAAAAAGTTTTTAAGCTAAGTTTTGAGTAATTATCTCAAACCAGAGAAGAAGTTGTTTTAAAAATGTATGAGCTAAGCATATTTTGGGAGTAGTATTGAGCACCGATATGGGGACGCGAGTTCATATTAACTCAATCCCCCATAAATCATGTAGTCATCATGGACAGAAAGAGGGTCATACTTTTTAGATGATTACTTAGTGCTTTTTTAGCATAGACTAGTGGATTCACTTAGTAGTTCAGGTTTTATACCGATGGCAAGGTATATGATGGTCCTTGGCAACGTGAGATAAAACGTTGTACCATCACTTAGGCTCATAGTGATGGTTGTTGGTTAGAGAAACTCCCACATAAGTTATTGTGTTTTTATATATATTAGTTTATTGTATTTTTACATACATTTTAGAGTTATGTTGTATACTTGTATATACATAGAGTTGACATCATGTTTTTAAACAACTTTTCTTTATATTGCACTTGGTTTAAACTGTTTTATATTGAAATGAGTTCAGTTAAGTATTCATGAGTTGAGAAGAGTCAAGGTAAATGTTTCTTTCATAATCTCTTTCGAGCCTATGTTTGTTAGCATTCCAACTCGCGTACTCGTTCATTCAATGTACTGATGCCAGTTGGCCTACATCGTATTATGATGCAGACGCAGGTAACCAGGATCAGCATCCAGCGCCTCGTTGATATCCAGCTTGAGCATTCGGAGTCTGTTGGTGAGCCTCCTTACATTCCGAAGGACTCCTTTATTTGCTTTCTAGTTTAGATCATTAGGAAGTTGTGGGGTTTGTCCCAACATCCATCTCAGTTGTTTTAGAGGCTTCATAGATAGACAGTCAGTTAGTTATTTCAGTTGTCTTTACTTTTCATTTCTTATGTTAAAGACTTGAGTTTACCTAAATGGCCAGTTGAATGTTCCTTTATGACATTCTAGTTTCTTCATAAATGTTCATGTGATGAGTTAAGTCATCCGCTGAGTTAAGTAAGGCAAGCCAAGGGTTCGTTTGGGGCCAGCAATGGTTCTCGAGTGTCAGTCCCTCCCAGGGTGTCGACTCGGGGCGTGACAAACTTGGTATCAAAGCCCAGAGTTCAAGAGTCCTAGGGAGTCTATGAAACCATGTCTGTAGAGTCCTAGTTATCGGTGTGAAGCACGACACATCTATAATTAGGAGGCTGCAACACTTAGGAAAATTTCTCACTTCTTTCACACTCATTTCGTGCGTTAGAGTTTGATCTCTAAAAAAGTTCCTTCTAATTCATGCTTGCGCGTGTTTTCAGATAATCATGCCACCACGAAGAGCTGTCAGAGGTTGTCCTGCGTGACGCAATGTTAAGGAATAAGAATTACCCAATGCACATGAAGTGCAACCTCAAGGAGAAGTCACAAATATTGAGTTTCGTGAGGCTATTCGAATGTTAAGCCAAGCTGTGACTAACCAGGTTGGGCAGCAAAGAAGGGCTCGACAAGAAGAGACTGACACTTCAAGGATTCATGAGTTCTTGAGGATGAATCTGTCACGACCTGAGCCTACACCCTGGACGTGGCCGGCACTCAAAGACCATTGTTGGTCCCCAAGTGAACCTTAAATTCAACTTTAACTCAAATGAAAATTCTGAATAATAAAATAAATTATTCAACTCACCATAAAATAGACAACTTAAGTCTTTAAAACATTTAATAAAAAAAATGAATAATACAAACTTCTCAACTGTACTGACTATCTATGAAACCTTAAACTGATAAAGATGAAAGTCGGGACAAGACCCACGACATCCTAACAACTAATATAACTGAAAGGTAAATGAAATCCTCCAAAAGCAATGAGGCTCACCATAGTTAACTCAAACTCTCGGATGTATCAACAAAGCTCTTGTTAATGATCCTGAATACATGTGTATGCGTCATGAAAAGATGCAGGCCAAATGGCTCAGTACGTGGAATGTACGAGCATGTAAGGGGAATTCTAAAGCATAACATAATCTTGAAACTTGATAAAAGGAAACATACTTACCTCTTCTCAAACTTACTCAACTCAAAGAATACTCAAGGATACTCAAAACTATTCAACTTACTCAACTCAGAAGTACTCAAGGATAAGATACTCAACTCAAAGATTAGATACTCAACTTAGAGATTAAATACTCAACTCAATATGACTGAACTCATTTTAATATAAAGCAATTTAAAACAAGTACAATATAAAGAAACAAACTGTTTAAAAATATGCTAAACTCTGTGTGTATGCAAGGATACAACATAACTCTGAAATGTATGTAAAAATACAATTAACTGATGTATATAAAAATACAATAATTTCTGTGGGAGTTTCTCTAACCGACAACCATCACGTAAGAGTTATTGTGATGATACATCGATTTTCCTCACGTTGCCAGAGCATCATATATCCAGCCAAAGGTATAAAACCTGAACTGCCTAATGGATCCACTAGTCTATGCAAAAAGGGTTCATCTAAAAAATATGACCTTTTTTCTACCCATGATGGCTACATGGTTATATGGGGGTTGTGGGTTCTCTAAACGCTCCCCCAATTTGGTGCTCAATACTACTCCCAAAAAAATATACTGACTCAAATAGGGCGAAACGTCACGGTAACTCAAAAAATAAACAATTGATTTGATTTAAAAAGAATTTTAAAAATAAATGAATTTTAAAGGAATCGCCACCTAATTTTAGGAAAAAACTAGTAAATCATTAAGTGATCTACGAAACCAAGATTCTAGGTGAGGGATTCAAGTTATTTCGAAGGGAAGGGGTTAGGCATTCTTCGAAATTCACAAATGTGACTCCCGACTGAATTCATTTTTTTCAAATTGAGGAGGAGATAAAAATAGTATACAAATATACAAACATGCAATATACACAAGTAATAAAGTAAACAACTAATATGAGAAACGGCCTAATATTTGTCTATCGTCAACAATATACATAATAATAAATATAGTATTCGATCTTTGTTCGAATAGCTTCAATGGGAAGCAGCTTCGGATACCTTTAAAGACACTTAGTAAAAGTGTTAGTGGTAAATACATACGAATATAAATAAATGAAATAAATAACAACTTATAAATAAAAACCCGTATTATTAAAATGAAAGGCCTTGAAAATCGACGGTAATTTCTTCATCAGTCAACTTTAACAAATAATTGATATAAACTTAGATTAAAATTTTCGTCTTACAAAATGGGGAGGCCTCAAAAACCGGCGGAGAGATTTCTTCATTGACCAACTTTAACAAATAATTGATATAAACTTACATTAAAATTTTCATCTTTTAAAATGGGGAGGCCTCAAAAACCGACAGAGAGATTTTTTCATTGGCCATTCTAACTTACAAAAAATATAAACTTAAACTAAATTTTCGTCTTTTATAATGTGGAGGCCTCCAAAACTGACGGAGAGATTTTTTCATTGGCCATTTTTATATAATTAACAAATAGCAAAGCATATGAAATCATTGAAATGTTTAAACAAGGGAAAAAATCCTAAAGAGATGCATGGTGTAGGAAAACAACAATAATATAAAATTAAGAAAAATTCAAAGTAGTATAATAGTGGTGTAATATCCAATGACTTGATTAGAAGCAAACAAAATTTAGACCCAAAATCATAATGTAACAACATTGCTAGAAGCATTTTAGAGAAAGCATGAAATTAGTTTAAATGAATAAAATAAAATAAAAATTATAATTAGATACGAACAGAAACTTAGCAACAATGACTAAATTAAAACAAATAGATACCCAAAATCACTGAAATATAAAGAACATAAATAATATTTATATATACGACTTCAAATAACACTTATCCAAATAAATCAATGTACCACAAAATTATATTTACAGACTATAAAAATAAAACTATTCAAAACATCACCAAGCAATAATAATACCACCACCAAAATAAAAATAAAAAATGACAACAGTCAAACACCATCAAAATAAGATAAAATAAAAGTGAAACTAAAATAAAAACAGAGATGCCACAGGCATCTACAATAACATAATGCTTACATATTCCTAAAGATAATAACCACATAAATCAGAGATAAATAAAATCAAAGCTAAAATATTTAAATAAAAAATTCAATACTATGAAAAATTATAACAATGAATAAAGAAAAATCAAGAATAAACAGTGATCAACGTAAGAGTTACCGGAATATTGCTTTCCGGTCAGATCTGATGGTTTTGGGATCGAAGTCGGCTTGCCAGAGCTGGAGGAGAATAATGTGGTCTGGTGGCGGTGCGATTCTGCTTTGTGACTGTGGCAGCGTCACAGCGGTGTTGTTATGTGAGCTCTTGGGTCTCGTTTTTGTGGGTCTAGCGGTTATGTGGTGGTCGGAGAAGAAGGAGAATGGAAAAGGGTTTTGGGTTTGCTGTTGTTTGTTGTTGGCCAGCCATTGGAGGCGTTGGCCGGAGCTCAAGGTTGCTATGGTCAGCTTTGGGCGGCTGTTTGCAGTTGTTGTTCGCTGCATGAGTTGCAGCGGCGTTGAGGTGGTTTCCGGCGGTAATTTGGTGTTGTTGACTGTTTGCTGGTAAACAGAGGGGGTTTTGGGGTCTGGCCGAGGAGGTGTTTCAGGTGGGTTTTGCGGTGGTGGTTTTGGGGGTGGTGGAGCCTAAGGGAGGAAAAGGAAAGGGGAGAGTGAAAAAGATTAGGGTTTTGCCATTTAGGAAATTCTTACCTCTCAAAAATAATAATTCACCCCTTCAACTTAATGACTAAAAAATAGGTTAAATAGAAAATCAAAAATCATCTATAGAACAATATCATTATCTAAAAATTATGGGTCGAAATCACTAGTTAATAAAATATTTGTGTATGAAATTTTATTCATATTTGAATGAATTTTTAGACTGTGCAAAATATCAAAATAAATATTAGCAAATGTAACAAATAAAATGAATATTAAAAAAAATATAATGAACTTAACTAATGACATGTAAAAATGTAATTTTAAGATTAACTGATAAAAGAAAAATCCTAAATTTTGATAAATAAGGATAGTTATCGATAAACTTATTTAAAATTATAAAAAATATATTTTAAACTAAATAAATAAAACTTAAAAGTTACGAATTTTGAAAATGTTAAGCCAACATTGGGTGTCAACACATGGTTCTATGAGGGTTGTGGGTTCTCTGAACGCTCCCCCAATTCGGTGCTCAATACTACTCCCAAAAAAATATAATGGCTCTTATGTTTTAAAACCATACTTCTTCTGTGATTTGAGATTAGTGCTCAAAAACTTAGCTCAAAGGCTATCTTGAAAATCTCAGTTTCCCTGCTTGCTTCATTTAGAAAGCTATTACTCTTTTCTGAAAACTAGCCCGAAGGCTCTTTGGAAATCTCAGTTTCCGTTCTTATTTAAATGTGAAAACATTTTAAATCTCTTTGGGAATACTTAGTCCCCATATACTTTTTGAAGAAAAGAACTTCAACTTTACTCTTTATTGAACTCAAAACTTAAGTCTTAAAAACAAAGTTAAAACGTTTGTAAAAGACTTCTTAAAATATGGTTCATGCTGAATTATGGACATGAACTACTCAATGCAAGGTTTTCAATAACCATAGATAGAACTCAAATACTTGGAACTCAAGAACTTCAATGATACTACTCATTTCAAGAATGCTCAAAGAGCTCATGCGGAATTATGAGCATGAACTACTCAACTCAATAACTCAAATATACTTCTCAAAAGGGATTAGGAACTCAACACTTAAAGGCTTAGAACTTGAAGATACCAGTTCTCTGAAGGATGTGCATGCGGAGTTTATGGGCATGAACGACTCGACTCAAGGGTCAAAATATCAAAAAGGAACTCATGTACAAGATCTTCTGATTCTCATACTTACTTTCTCAAAATGTTAACTCAAATCGATTATGGATCTCAAAGGATTCATAATTGAACTCAAAAGCTTCCTTGAACTCTATTCATGATATGAAGATCTCAATAACAATATAGCTATTCGATAATTAGGAATAGAACTTTTAAAAGAAACATGAATTTAAGAACTCAAAATCAACTTATCTCAAGAATACTCAAATCTAGGGAAAGTATCCTAGATTACTCTTTTACTGATCTGAAAGTAGATGTAGGGCGTGAGGACGAACTAGTCCAACACTATGATAGTCTTACATACCTAGAAGTACAAGATTCTTGAAGAAGAACTTGATTAGAAACCTTGAAACCTTAGCTTGATGGTAAACAATCAAGAAAACCTTTCTTGAGATTCTCGAGTTAGTTTCTTAAAATCTGTATAGCCAAAAATTATGATTTTCATGAGTGAAGATGAAAATCTGATTGTTTTGAGCTTTTTATTAGTCAAGAAATTCGTTGATGGTTTTCTTGGAGGTGAAAAGACGAAAATGATTATTTTCAATATTTTCCCGTCGGCTAATTCGTAACAGCACTGTATAGGTTACTAAAATAGTCATAAAATTTTACTCAGATATTGGATTGATGTGAAACTGGTGGGATTGGAAAGTAAATTCAATTACCTTTAATTGGATAGGTTATGGCTCACATAACTCTTAATATTCTAAGAGATATGGTTGTTTAAAGTTGACCTACGCAGAATCTTACTTCAAAACTTAATGAAACTTCAAGAACACTTATCAAGAACTCATCAAGAACTCAAATCTTTAAATTTCAAGAACGAAATTACGCTGAATAAATCATGATTGGTGTGTGGGTGAAAGAACCCAACACTATGGAAGCTTACATACCTCTAGGGATTAAACTCATGGTGACAGTCCACAACAACTCTCATGAACGTCGACGAACGCCTTCATCCTTTCTCTTTACTCTTCTTCTCTTCTTGAACTATCAACTAAAACCCTAGGCGTAAACTAGGATTATTAAACTGAACCTAATCAGATTATACCCCTAAAATATTACTAAAAACGAATTAAATCTGATTGGGTAAGGAAAAGACCAAAATACCCCTCTAAAACCCGGTTTTGACTTTCCTTAACTGGACAACCTAACTTCAAAAGGTCATATCTCACTCATCCGAACTCGAAACTTAGCAAACTCGGTGGCGTTGGAAAGATAATTCAAATATATTCACTACGGTATCTGGTATCACACCTAACTCATCCTGATCTAAGAGTTATAGTCGTTTGAAGTCGACCCAAAACTCATACTTAATCATAACTTGCAAAATTTCAGATTTTACTATTTCCAATTTTATTCCCTCTCAAACTCAAGGTGTTACATTCTAGTGACCTTAACACTTAAGAAATTTTAATTCCTCGGAAAAATCCTACTCACAATGAAGAACGGTTCAAGTCTTAGCTTAAATTTTTTTGGGGTGTTACGGATGAATCCTCCAAGTTTCATTGGTTCCAGCACTACTGAGGATCCAGAAAACTTCATTGAGGAACTGAAAAAGGTATTCGACGTGATGCATATTGCTGATACTGAGAGAGTTGAGCTAGCTGCATACCAGATGAAGAATGTTGCTAGGACCTGGTTTGATCAGTGGAAAGAGGGTAGAGCTGAGGATGCACCACCTGCGAGTTGGGCCTGTTTTGAGGAAACTTTCTTGGGGAGTTTCTTTTCCCGGGAACTGAAAGAGGCCAAGGTACGTAAGTTCCTCACTCTTAAGCAGGATTCTCTAAGTGTTCATGAATATGGGTTGAAGTTCACCCAACTATCCCGTTATGCTCCGGAGATGGTTAAGGACATGAGGAGTAGAATGAGCTTGTTCGTTGCTGGGTTGGGTCGTCTATCAAGCAAAGAGGGTCGGGCAGCAATGCTTATTGGGGACATGGACATTTCGAGGTTAATGGTTTATGTGCAGCAGGTTGAGGAAGAGAAGCTGAGAGACAGGGAAGAGTTCAGAAATAAGAAAGAGAAGACAGGGAATGAGTCTGGGCAGCAGAAGGGCAGTGTGAATCGTCCATCCTTTCAGAAGCAAAAGGGGCTTGCACAATCATCTGCTAGTGCACCTGCACCTAAGAACAAATGTGAGTATAATGGCCAGAATTCACAGAACTTCAGAGCTAGACCAGCACAGTCTCAAGGTAGTGTAGTACAAGGAGGTAGTTGAGCTCCTGTATGTGGTAGATGTGGTAGAAACCACTCAGGTAAGTGTCATGATGGCCAGACAGGTTGTTTCAAATGTGGGCAAGATGGACACTTCATGAAAGAGTGTCATAAGAATAAGCAAGGTAGTGGAAACCCGGGAAATAGAGCCCAGTCTTCATCAGTTGCTCCACCAGACAGGGCTGCACCTAGAGGAGCTACTTCCGGTACTGGCGGAGGAGTAAACCACCTCTATGCGATCACGAGTCACCAAGAGCAAGAGAACTCTCTAGATGTT
The DNA here is from genome assembly GCA_029582685.1 of Solanum piurae. Classification (NCBI taxonomy): domain Eukaryota; kingdom Viridiplantae; phylum Streptophyta; class Magnoliopsida; order Solanales; family Solanaceae; genus Solanum; species Solanum piurae. Next base: position 8,313 of record JAJOOO010009440.1, on the reverse strand, counting down.
GTCACTGGTATGATCAAAGTCTTTACTTTTGATGTTTATGCTTTGCTAGACCCAGGAGCATGTTTATCTTTTGTAACCCCTTATGTTGCAAATAAGTTTGATGTTATTCTTGAGAAACTATGTGAACCCTTCTGTGTTTCTACACCTATTGGAGAGTCTATTCTAGCTTAGCGAGTTTATCGTGAATGTGTCATTTCCATCAATCACAAAAGCACCATGGTTGATTTAGCTGAGTTAGACATGGTGGATTTTGATGTTATTCTAGGTATGGATTGGCTTCATGCCTGTTATGCATCAATAGATTGTAGAACTCGAGTTGTCAAGTTTCAGATTCCTAATGAACCAGTCATAAAGTGGAGTAGTAGTTCAGCAGTGCCTAAGGGTCGTTTCATTTCGTACCTTAAGGCGAGAAAGTTACTTTCAAAGGGTTGTATCTATCACTTAGTCCGAGTTAATGACTCAAGTGTTGAGGTACTTCACATTCAGTCAGTTCTTATAGTAAAAGAGTTTCCAGAAGTCTTTCCTAATGACCTACCCGGAGTCCCTCCTGATATAGAAATAGACTTCGGTATAGACATCATTCCAGATACTCGTCCTATCTCTATTCCACCATATAGAATGGCACCAGCAGAGTTGAAAGAGCAATTAAATGATCTATTAGATTAGGGTTTCATTCGACCAAGTGTCTCACCTTGGGGCGCTCTGGTCATGTTTGTGAGAAAGAAAGATGGTTCCCTTAGGATGTGTATAGACTACCGCCAGTTGAACAAGGTTACCATCAAGAATAAGTATCTTCTTCTGAGAATTGATGATCTTTTCGATCAGCTTCAGGGTGCTTCCTGTTTCTCAAAAATCGACCTCAGATCAGGTTACCATCAGTTGAAAGTAAGGGAATGTGACATTCCAAAGATAGTATTCAAGACCCGTTATGGTCATTATGAGTTTCTGGTCATGTCGTTCGGTTTAACTAATGCACCTGCAGCATTCATGGACCTTATGAATAGAGTTTTCAAACCTTATCTAGATATGTTTGTTATCGACTTCATTGATGACATACTAATCTATTCAAGGATTGAAAAAAATCATGTTAGTCATCTCAGAATAGTTCTTCAGACTTTGAAAGATAAGGAGTTGTATGCTAAGTTCTCAAAATGTGAGTTTTAGCTTGAGTCTGTGGCATTTCTAGGCCACATAGTTTCTGGTGATGGAATTAAAGTTGATACTCAAAAAATTGAGGCAGTGCAGAATTAGCCTAGACCTACATCTCTAACTGATATTAGGAGTTTCTTGGGTTTAGCTGGCTATTATAGAAGGTTTGTACAAGGATTCTCGTCTATTTCGTCTCCTTTGACCAAGTTGACTTAGAAGACAGTGAAATTTCAATGGTCTGAAGCTTGTGAGAAAAGCTTCCAGGAATTGAAAAAGAGGTTGACTACTGCCCCAGTTTTGACCTTGCCAGAAGGTACTCAAGGTTTTGTGGTGTATTGTGATGCATCTAGAGTTGGTCTGGGTTGTATCCTAAGGCAGAATGGAAAAGTTATAGCTTATGCCTCTAGACAGTTGAAAGTTCATGAGAAGAGTTATCCAACCCATGATCTAGAGTTGGCTGCTGTAATTTTTGCTTTGAAGATATGGCGTCATTATTTGTATGGTGTTCATGTGGATGTGTTCACCGATCACAAGAGCCTTCAATATGTGTTCACTCAGAAAGAGCTCAATCTCAGACAGAGAAGGTGGTTAGAGTTACTCAAGGACTACGACATGAGTATTCTTTACAACCCAGGTAAGGCTAATGTTATTGTTGATTCCTTAAGCAGGTTGTCTATGGGTAGCACCGCCCATGTTGAAGAAGGAAAGAGAGAGTTAGCAAAAGATGTGCACAAACTGGCACGCCTAGGATTTCGACTTATAGACTCTACTGAAGGAAGAATAGTGGTGGCGAATGGGGCTGAATCATCACTAGTGTCAGAAGTTAAAGAAAAACAAGACCAAGATCCCATTTTGCTTGAGTTGAAGGTAAATGTTCAAAAGCAAAAAGTATTAGCTTTTGAACAAGAAGGAGATGGGGTATTGAGATATCAAGTTAGACTATGTGTACCTATGGTGGATGGACTCCAAGAGAGGATCATGGAGGAAGCTCATAGCTCCAGATATTCCATTCATTCGGGTTCCACAAAGATGTAACGTGACTTGAGAGAGGTTTATTGGTGGAATGGCATGAAGAAGGGCATTGCTGAATTTGTCGCTAAGTGTCCAAATTGCCAACAAGTGAAGGTTGAACACCAAAGGCCCGGTGGTTTGGCGCAGAATATAGAACTTCCAGAATGGAAGTGGGAGATGATTAATATGGACTTCATCACAGGTTTACCAAGATCTCGCAGGCAACATGATTCTATTTGGGTGATTGTCGATAGAATGACAAAATCAGCCCACTTTTTACCAGTAAATACTACTCATTCAGCAGAAAATTATGACAGGTTATATATTCAGGAGGTGGTAAGACTTCATGGAGTCCCAGTCTCCATTATTTCAGATAGAGGTGCACAATTTACTGCACAGTTCTGGAAATATTTTCAGAAAGGCTTGGGTTCAAAGGTGAACTTAAGTACTGTCTTTCATCCTCAGACTGATGGGTAAGCTCAGCACACTATTCAAACATTAGAAGATATGTTGAGGGCTTGTGTGATTGATTTCAAAGGAAATTGGGATGATCACCTACCTCTCATTGAGTTTGCTTACAACAACAGTTACCACGCTAGCATCCAAATGGATCCATATGAAGCTTTGTATGGGGAAGATGCAGATTTCCTATTGGATGGCTTGAAGTTGGTGAAGCAGGGTTGATAGGACTAGATTTAGTTCACCAAGCTATGGAGAAGGTGAAAGTGATTCAAGAACGGTTGAAAACGGCACAGAGTCGTCAACAATCCAACACTGATGTTAGGAGAAGGGCATTAGAGTTCGAAGTAGATGATTGGGTATATTTGAAAGTTTCACCCATGAAGGGTGTTATGAGGTTTGATAAGAAAGAGAAGCTTAGTCCCCGGTATATTGGACCTTATCGCATAGCCAATAGGATTGACAATATAGCTTATGAGTTAGATCTACCACAGGAATTAGCAGCGGTTCATCCGATATTTCACATCTCCATGTTGAAGAAGTGCATGGGCAATCCTTCATTGATCATATCAATTGAAAATATTGAGATCAAGGATAGCTTATCTTATGAGGAGGTTCCGGTTCAGATTCTAGATCGCTAAGTTCGCAAGTTGAGAACAAAGGAAGTTGTGTCAGTCAAAGTCCTTTAGAGGAACCAATTTGTTGAAGAAGCTACTTGGGAAGCTGAAGAGGATATGAAGAAGGGATATCCACATCTCTTTGAATTCGGAGAAAATGTTGACCAAGGTACTAATTCTCTTCTTAGTACTTTTTAAGTTATGAGTGAGCATGTTGTTTGTGCATTTGCATGTTGGGTGTTGGAACTAGATGTTACCACCTTTAGCCTAGTGAGAATAATCTCATTCGAGGATGAATGATCCCAAGGGGGAGACATTTTACCATCTCACAAATTGAAATAACTAGGAAGAATCTTAAATTTGGAAATAATCATTTTTTGGGAAGAATTAAAATCTGGAAATTTAGTTAAGTTAGCAAAAGTGAGTTTTGGTCAACTTCAAACGACCATAACTTTTATATCAAGCTGATTTAGGCATATTTCCAGATATGGTTGGAAAGACCTTGGAATAATCTTTCCAATGCCGCCAAGTTTGGGAGATTCTGAGTTCGGATGAGTGAGTTATGCCTTTTGGAAGTTGGGCTGTTGGAATAAGGAAAGTCCAATCCGGATTTTTAAGGGGTAGTTTGGTCTTTTCCTTACCCAACTTAATTAATTAATTTTTTGATAATATTTTTAGGGGCTAAACTGACCGGGTTCAGTTTACGCTTTTGAAAAATAGAGTTAGGGTTTTTGGAGAAAGAACACAAGAGAAAACAGAAGAGGAAAAGCAAGATTCATCATTTCGAAAGGATTTGATCTCGGATTTCTTCAAGGATTTGATCCCATAGGTATGTGAGTCTCTCATAGCGTCGGGTACATTCACCCACGCGCCAAGCATGTTTAATTCAGTGAAATTCGTCCTAGAAGAGTTGGAAAATTGATGTTCTTGACAAATATTCTTGAATTCGAATGTTGTTTGCGAATTAGGACGAATTGAGAAGTTTATGAGATCCTTACATTGAGTTTAGGGTTTGTTTGAGTTAGTTTCTTGAGTATACATGCTGGGCATCAGGATTTAAAATTAATTTGAGGAAGATGATCGAACTTAGGTGGATTGAGGCTGAAAAACGAAGAAGGAAAAAATCGAGTAAGGTTCCTGAAACAAGTCCGCGTCGTGGACTTGTTCCCCCTGTGAACAAAAATCTGCACCGCGTCGCGGAGAGGACGCGGACTCTACTGTCTCAAAATCTAATTTCGCAAGCATTTATTTAGGAGCACCTTCGCGTCGCGAACTTGTTCCAAGACGGTGATTTCGTAACTTTTCTCAAGTTTAGCTATTCGAAATCATTCCTAAACATCAAGAGACATTTCCTATCACAAATCATAATCCTTGAATCCATAATTCAATTCAAGGAAAGTTAATAGTCAGTTCAAGTGAAGTTAAGAGTTAAGTCAAGTGAAGTCATCAAAGTTTTCAAGGGTCTTTTACAAATGTTATAACTTTGTTTTAAGACTTAAGTTTCAAGTTATGCAAAGAGTAAAGAGTTGAGTTCATTTCTCAAAAAGATATTAGGGAACTAAGTATTCCCAAAGAGTTATAAATGTTTTCACATTTGAGCAAGAAAAGGGAACATCGATTCCAAGAGAGCTTTTAAACTAAGTTTTGAGTAATTATCTCAAACCAGAGAATAAGTTGTTTTAAAAATGTATGAGCTAAGCATATTTTGGGAGTAGTATTGAGCACCGATATGGGAACGCGAGTTCATATTAACTCAATCCCCCATAAACCATGTAGCCATCATGGGCAGAAAAAGGGTCATACTTTTTAGATGATTCCTTAGTGTTGTTTTAGCATAGACTAGTGGATCCACTTAGTATTTCAGGTTCTATACCAATGGCAAGGTATAGGATAGTCCTTGGCAACGTGAGGTAAAAGGTTGTACCATCACTCAGGCTCATAGTGATGGTTGTTGGTTAGAGAAACTCCCACAGAAGTTATTGTATTTTTATATACATCAGTTTATTGTATTTTTACATACATTTCAGAGTTATGTTGTATCCTTGTATATACACAGAGTTGACATCATGTATTTAAACAGTTTTTCTTTATATTGCACTTGGTTTAAACTGTTTTATATTGAAATGAGTTCAGTTTAAGTATTCATGAGTTGAGAAGAGCTAAGGTAAGTATTTCTTTCATAATCTCTTTCGAGCCTATGTTTGTTAGCATTCCAACTCGCATACTAGTATATTCAATGTACTGATGTCAGTTGACCTGCATTGTATTATTATGCAGACGCAGGTAATCAGGACCAGCATCCAGCGCCTCGTTGATCCAGCTTGAGCATTCAGAGTCTGTTGGTGAGCCTCCTTACATTCCGGAGGACTCCATTATTTGTTTTCTAGTATAGTTCGTTAGGATGTTGTGGGGTTTGTTCCAACATCCATCTCAGTTATTTTAGAGGCTTCATAGACAGATAGTCAGTTAATTATTTCAGTTGTCTTTACTTTTCATTTCTTATGTTAAAGACTTGAGTTTGCCTAAATGGCCAGTTGAATGTTCCTTTATGACATTCTAGTTTCTTCATAAATGTTTATGTGATGAGTTAAGTCTTCCACTGAGTTGAGTAAGTCAGGCTAAGGGGTCGCTTGGGGCCAGCAATGGTTCTCCAGTTTCAGTCCCTCTCAGGGTGTAGGCTCGAGGCGTGACAATGATTATGAGTTGACATCATGTTTTAAACAGTTTTCTTTTTCTTTATATTGCACTTGTTTTAAATTGCTTTATAATAAAATAAGTTCAGTTAAGTATTCATGAGTTGAGAAGAGCCAAGGTAAGTGTTTCTTTCAGATTCTTTCAAGCCTATGTTTTCTTTTTATCAAAGTTCAAGCTTATGTTTATGTTTTAGAATTTCCCTTACATGCTCGTACATTCCACGTACTGAGTCATTTGGTCTGCATCTTTTCATGATGCAGACACAGGTATTCAGGATCATCAACAGGAGATTCGTTGATATATCCGAGAGTTCGAGTTAGCTATGGCGAGCCTCTTTATTTTTCGGAAGATTTCATTTACCTTTCAGTTTAGTCAGTATGTCGTGGGTCTTGTCTCGACTTCCATCTTTATCAGTTAGAGGCTTCATAGATAGTCAATATAGTTGAGAAGTCTGTATCATTCATTTATTTTATTAAATGTTTTAAAAGACTTAAGTGCCTATTTTGGGGCGAGTTGAATATATTATTATTATTCAGAGTTTTCATTTGAGTTAAAGTTTGAATTTAAGTTTTATGAACTTTTATTTCAGTTTTTAAGCTTTGTATGCTTGAATCAGTTTTCCGCTTGTAGTCAGCCATGATGAGATTTCGCTTGGGGACCAGTAATGGTTCTCGAGTGCCGGCCACGTCCAGGGTGTAGGCTCGGGTAGTGACAGATCCTCAGAAGATATCAATTACTTGGAAAGTGATTGACAGAAATCTTTTAGAGTTGTATAATTCCTTCACTGTTATTACATCTTGTGAACATTGGACTACAATTACACTTGTGTACGAGAAGAAAACTGAAGATACTCTAGAACCCCTTACTCTGTTGGATTATTTCATTGGTATGACCAAGGATGTTGAAGGTCACCTTCTTAAGAAATAGAAAATCTATGATGTTCAATGGTCCTATATATACATATATCTATGTGTTTGTTTGTTTGTTCTTGTATGATGAGTATTTGAAAATATTGGCTAGTGCTAGCTAGCATGTAAAATAAATAATATTATGTTCGAAGAATATATATGTACTATGTACATCAGACTTTACATAATGTCAAAATTTGAAGTTTACAAATTTTATCTACAACCTCAAGGTAGTATACGACAATAACTAGGTACATAACATGAGTATTGTCAACAGTTATCTATACTAATATATTATTGTACATAGTCTAGTTATGGTATGTCATTTTATTCAATAGAACCTTTGTCTAATTTTAAAGAAAAGTAAGTTCTCTCTTTAGATTACCTACTTGAAGACTTTTTATTATGTGTTGAGTAGGAAAATTTACATAATATATGTTATATAACTAAATTTATTGTAGATTAAATTAGGAGGTTATTGTTGAGAAGATGAACTAACACAATTTTTCCTACCAAAGCCTAATTCTCCAATTTTTAATTTCTACAACCACACATCTATATAAACTTGTTTGAAGTGAAACATAAAGCAAAATCAATCAAAGCATAACTTACTAGTCTTGATATCACCTTTCAGCAAATATGGCTTATTACTACAACCCATCTTTTTTGTTCTTATTATTTGTCACTTTATTTTTAACAAGTGATTATGTAATTCAATCAGACGCTCGTCATCTTCTTGAAATAACTCTACCTGAGCTTCCTAAGCCCGAACTGCCACATTTACCTGAAATCTCAACTTTGCCTAAGCTTGAATTCCCTGAAATCCCAAAACCTGAGCTACCAACTCTACCAAAGCCAGAGTTACCAACATTGCCAAACCCCAAACTTCCAGCGTTGCCAAAACTCGAGATACCTGTTATTCCTAAGCCTGAATTACCAACTTTGCCAAAGCTAGAAATTCCTCAAGTACCTAAAAAGCCTTGAGCGCTTTAACACTTCATTATGTAATGTGACCATATATGTGTGTGTGTGTATGCTTTTTTTTATATATTGTGCTAGAATCATTTGAATCTTCCCTTTTGGAAGATATATATTTATGTGATTGTTCTATGTATCATCAGTTATTTGTGTTTCTTGGGCGTTACATGTATTTTTTTTTATATAGTAAATATTGAATGTTTAATTTTAGGTATTTTGTGTCTATAGTGATTTTACTGAATAGAAGTTAATTAATAATAACCTAATATATACTACTGGTGATTAGTGTGATATTTGATAGTATATTATTGGGGAACAAGGTCAGTAAATGTATTATTTATTGATAATTATATTAAATATAAGTAATGAATAATGTTTGAATCGTGTTGGATACTATCCTATGGTGAATTCGGTTTTATTTAAATCAGTTCATATTTAATTTTGATTTAATCAAATATTGAATTTTTTTAATTAACTGACGTAGGCCTCTAATAAGG
>JAJOOO010009439.1:0-16943 GCA_029582685.1 Solanum piurae | reverse complement strand
TGTTCTTCAAGCCCAAGGACCAAAATTGCTTGGACAAAAAAAACCCCTAAAACCCTAGCTCAAGCCTATATAAAGAGGTCTTCATAGGACCAAAAGAAAAAAGGAGGAAAAAGAAGTAGACACATAGAAATACATAGAGAATCCTTACTCTTCAGTGGTGATCAACAAGTCTTCCACATACAAAGAAGTCTTCGCTCCAAGTGTTGAGCCTCAAGTACAAAGAAGTCTTCGCTCCAAAAGTTGAGCCGCAAGTATTCCATCAAATCAAGAACATCATTGAAGAGAAGAATCAGGGGATTACATATCTTTTCTTAAAGATCTTATAAAGATTGTAACCTTCGCATAAATTCAAATACAAATATTGTTGTTTGCTTGCTATTTTTCTTTTCTGTTTGCTATATTTCAGGATTGAAACTTTAGACGCTTACACCCTGTTTGAGTTAATTTACTTTATAAAGTCTTAGAATTGAAAATAAGTTCTATTAGTCTATTTGTAAAACATGGTGAAATCTTAACTTTTAAGTTCTTGAATGAAGAGGTTTTTTTTGCAGTTTGGCATGAATTGTGAACTTACTGATTAATTTTTTTTTCCGATACATTTGAATTTTTGATATATAGTTAGTTTAAGTACTAAATGATGTTTCATAGTTTCTCACATCTAAATGATATTACAAACTACTGTAAGAAACGATTCTATCCTTCTCACGCTTTTTTATCACCCAGATGATGCATTGTATTTAATTTTTGCAGATATATACGATGACATGACATCACAGGGACCCAAGGAAGAGGAAAGAGAACAATATATGAACCCCCTATACATTGAACATAAACCATATGTTGATTAAACGTAATGGGTTTCTACATCTCATGTGATTGGAAGAGCACAAGAACAACAACCTACGAAGTTTACACTTGAGAAGAGAACTGAGATAAGCCATGGAACATGTGTTCAATGGATATTTGGTGACAGAGCAGTGCATAGTTAATTAGATTTGATTAACTACTGGAGATGTTAAATTTCAAGTTTTTTTAAATACAGTTGGGCTGTATGGATTATCACAGTTAATGAGACCTCAATACTTATTATAACCTTAATGTTTTGACCTACCTCATTCAAATTGAAGAGCCTTGCGGTTTGATATATTTTTCCCTTTTCAAATTAACCATAACCCGCTTCCTTTTCCCTATGAGCTTCGTATTACGGTTTGCTAATATTGTCAACACTTGTAAATTTGTAGATTATGGAAATAAATCTTATTTTATAGTATAACAAAAAAGTATCTCGTGTCATATGAAGTTTCCGCGGTTGGTTGTGGATAAGGGACTTGATTTTGCTATGATCGTGAATAATTCTCTCCGTATGAGCTATCTTTTGAAATTAAGTTAAGTTAAAAGTTTATTTTTCTTATCAAGTAATGTTTGTTATGTGTTGTCTCAATATTTCTATCATTTTGTCGGTTTAAATTTATGAAATTTCATTTATTCTATATTTACTAAGTGTAAGAATAAATGCTACGCTAATACAAGGAAGCTAAATTCGTTGGGCCCGTGCTTAGCACAGGCATATTATATCTTATATATATATATTGAGAGTTATTCATATGATAAACACCCAATACTTTTGTTTTTTTATAAAAGGAAAAACAAAGTGGGTACAATCAATCACTAGCCAAAAAGTGTCAAGAAAACAAAAACATTTTTTTTCTTTTTGGTATTACCTAATTCCTTTTAATTATTTTTCTTGATTTTGCCGTGTTCTATGCGTGTGGTGCATCTTCAACCCACTGTCTTTTTTGGTTACGCATCTTCCATAAAATAAATAAAGGGAAAATACATAAAAAAAAAAATCTGAACTTGACACGAAAATTTACTTTAGTACTTAAACAACACGGACGTTTAAATACCCCCTTAACATCTTTGAAGTGATTTTTTTTCCACCCTGAGACTATAACACCACTCTCACGGTCTTACCCGCCACATCATAGCCACATCATAACCATGTAGGCACCATGTCATAATTTTTATTTCTTTTTTACTTATTCACTATTTTTTCTTAAACACTTTTGAAAATTAATTATATCAATTGATTAATTTTCCCATTAATATATAAATGCATACCCCACCCCTTTCTTTCTTCTTCCTTGTTCACCATTATTCCAACCTTCCATACTTTCTTTTCTTCTTCACTATGCAACAATTTTTTAAGTCACTTTAAAGAAGAAAATTCACTAATATTCACATTATCTTCTTTGAACCATTCCAACGAATTTACCCACTTGGAGAATGATTTTTTTTGAAAGCCAATATTTTCTTGATAACTCAAATAAGAAATGAAGATTGCATAAGAAAGTTAGTCCAAAAAAATATAAATTTTATGAGAAATGTTTGAATGGATCTAGAAATCAAAATGAGTCACTCAAAATTTAAAAAAGTTTACATTTGCCAAATCGACACCAATAATACAGAGTGAAATCGACGTCAATAAAATGACATGGGTATTAAATTTTACGGATTAGTAAAAGACTAGTGAAATGAAAATAGTGGATAGAGGTGGGGATGAAGATGGAGAAGGAGATGTTTCAATGGAGAAAGATGTGTATTGAGGAAGACAACAAAATGAAAAGATTTTAAAAAAAAAAAATTAAAAAGGGGATCCACTAATTTCATTTACCTCTTATTAAGAAAATTTACATATTTTAAAGATTTAATATATATAAAAAACTATTTAAATAATTTGTTATATATAGGCCAATAAAAAAAGGCCATGTGTAGGGCTTTAAAAATTCAGTTTTTTTTCTCTATTTTCACGCACTTTCAGGAGAGTGCATTCACTCTTTCTGCCACATCATCCCTTAGGGGGTGTTTTAATCACTTCAAAGATGTTTAGGGGGTATTTAAATATCCGTGTAGTTTAAGTACTAAAGTAAGTTTTCGTGCCAAGTTCATATTTTTTTTTATGTATTTTCATAAACAAAAATGTATTAGAATTTTATAAGTTTAGTGTAGCTTAATAAGTTCTAAAAGGTTATTTACTTTATCTTAAACTACATATTCATGCATATTATAAACAGTTAGTAACACATCAAAAGAATGTGGGGGAACCGATAGAAATGAAATTCCTTTTGAGAAAAGACATAAAATGACACATGAAATTATCTCGAATTTTCAAAAAGACATCTTAACTTTGTGGGTGTTTTATTACTCCACAAAACATTTCACAATCACAATACATGCGCACTTTTTACACAATTTGCATTCTCAATGCATGTGTGTGAGTCTCACCCCAATTAATAATATAATTACATATTTTTTCAACCCATTTAGTAAAAATTGGATAAAATCTTGACTCATTCACATTTTAATCATGATCCACTCCATTTAACCGTAAACCCCTTTCAAATTTTCACTCTACTCTCTCTCTTTGATGATCAAAATCCTACGCATTTCAATAGTCACAATAAATTAGTTTTGTGGTGATACTTTCTTGAATTATGGAGTCAAAACGAAGAAGTGAAGGCTCACATGTTAATTGCTTAATTCTTGATTTGAATGCAAATTTTGGTTAAAAAATATTTTATATATATAGTAGTGATTTTTTGAAAAATCATTTTTATAGTGATTTGTTGTTATTTTCTTCTTGTGCTATCTATTATTCATGTGTATGTAGTGTTAGTTTAGGACTGATTTGAGTTTAAATATTTTTCACTGATCTAATTTTGAAATTTGTTTGCAATTGCACTTTCAGAATTTACAAATTCGTTAATCTCATAACTTCAAAATAAAATAAAAAAGAAGAAATTGAAGCTAGTAAAGCTAGATGAAAATTTCATTGAGAATGAAGAATTTTTTTTGTGGTTGTAGATAGAAAGCTCTTCAACATATATCAACGGAGGTTTTGGAGAAGATGGGAAGTAGGTGTTTTAATAAAGTAGAAAATTCAAATTGTCAATGCCATATGACATTTTTACACTGATTTGGGGGTGTATTTTTACTCCTCCACGCGCCTACCAGATGTGAGAACACGACTGTTGTGAAAATGGGTCAAAAGTATTTAATTGTTGCGATTTGAAATAGTTTCATGGGGTATGTAACATCTTGCAAATTGAAATAACTAGGAAGAAGCTTTAATTTGGAAATTGTCTTTTTTGGGAAGAATTAAAAATTTGGAAAGTTAGTTAAGTTAGCAAAAGTGAGTTTTGGTCAACTTCAAACGACCATAACTTCTAGCTCAGTATGAGTTAGGTATATTTCCAGATATGGTTGGAAAGCCCTTGAAATAATCTTTCCAACGCGGTCAAGTTTCGGAAATTCTGAGTTCGGATGAGTGAGTTATGCCTTTGGAAGTTGGGTTGTTGGAAGAAGGAAAGTCCAATCCGAATTTTTAAGGGGTAGTTTGGTCTTTTCCTTACCCAACTTAATTAATTCATTTTTGGTAATATTTTTAGGGGCTAAATTGACTGGGTTCAGTTTACGCATTTGAAAAATAGAGTTAGGATTTTTGGAGAAAAAACACAAGAGAATAGAGAAGAGGAAAAGCAAGATTCATCATTTCGAAAGGATTTGATCTCGGATTTCTTCAAGGATTTGATTCCACCAGGTATGTGAGTCTCTCATAGCGTTGGGTTCATTCACCCACGCGCCAAGCATATTTAATTCAGTAAAATTCGTCCTAGAAGAGTTGGAAAATTAATGTTCTTGACATATATTCTTGAATTCGAATGTTGTTAGCGAATTAGGACGAATTGAGAAGTTTATGAAATCCTTATATTGATTTTAGGGTTTCTTTGAGTTAGTTTCTTAAGTATACATGCTGGGCATCGGGATTTAAAATGAATTTGAGGAAGATAATCGAATTTAGGTGGATTGAGGCGGAAAAACGAAGAAGGGAAAAGTCGAGTAAGGTTCATGAACAAGTTCGCGTCGTGGACTTGTTCCCCCTGTGAACAAAAATCTGCTCCGCGTCGCGAAGAGGACGCAGACTCCACTGTTTCAAAATTTAATTTTGCGAGCATTTATTTAGGAGCATCTCCGCGTCGCGGACTTATTCCAAGACAGCGATTTCGTAACTTTTCTCAAGTTTAGCTATTCGAAATCATTCCTAAACATCAAGAGACCTTTCCTATCATAAATCATAATCCTTGAATCCATAATTCAATTCAAGGAAAGTTAAGAGTCAATTCAAGTTAAATTAAGAGTCAAGTCAAGTGAAGTCATCAAAGTTTTCAAGGGTCTTTTACAGATGTTTTAACTTTGTTTTAAGACTAAAAGTTTCAAGTTAAGCTAAGACTAAAGAGGTGAGTTCATTTCTTAAAGAAGCTATAAGGGAACTAAGTATTCCCTAAGAGTTTATAAATGTTTTCACATTTGAGCAAGAAAAGGGAACATCGATTCCAAGAAGCTTTTAAGATAAGTTTTGAGTAATTACCTCAAACCAAAGAAAGAAGTTGTTTTTAAAAAACATATGAGCTAAGTATATTTTGGGAGTAGTATTGAGAATCGATATGGGGATGCGAGTTCATATTAACTCAAGTCTCCATAAACCATGTAGCCATCATGGGTCTTAATGGGTCATACTTTTTAGATGATCACATAAGTTAAGCTAGTGGATCCACTAAGTTAAGCGTTCTATATGACGACAAAGTATATGACGGTTCTGGCAGCGTGGGCAAGACGTTGTATCACCACTTAGGCTCATAGTGGTGGTTGTCGGTTAGAGAATCTCCCACATAAACTATATTACTTTATTATATGAGTAAATTTGAGTTTGTTATTGCATTTTCTTTAACGAACTAAGTTTCTTTTATTGATTTATAAAGCTTTTCATATATTGCATGTGTTCATTGCTTTATTTTTGAGTTAAGTTATTCATGAGTTGAGAAGAGCCAAGGTAAGTGTTTCTTTCAGAATCTTTTCAAACCTATGTTTTGTTTAGCATTCTAACTCGCATACTCGTACATTCAATGTACTGATGCCAGTTGGCCTGCATCGTCTTATGATGCAGACGCAGGTAACCAGGATCAACATCCAGCGCCTCATTGATCCAGCTTGAGTACTCAGAGTCTGTGGTGAGCCTCCTTGCATTCGGGGGACTCCTTTATTTGCTTTCTAGTCTTTTAGATGTTAGGATGATCGGGGGTCCTGTTCCGACATCCCTCTTTGCTTTAGAGGCTTCATAGACAGTCAGTTATTAGTTTTTTAGTCTTCTCATTTTATATTATGTTAAGACTTGGGTTGCCATTTTTGCTAAGTTGAATGTTTAATTCTTCTAACATTCTAAGTTATATTATTAAGCTATTTGAGTAAGTTCTTTTGATAATTGTAATCATGCTTAGAGTCTTCCGCTGAGTTAAGTAAGCCAGGCTAAGGGTTCGCTTGGGGCTAGCAATGGTTTTTGAGTGCCGGCCATGTCCAGGGTGTAGGCTCGGGCCGTGATAGGGTAATAGGACACCCACAAATTTCAGATGTCTTTTTAAAAATTCAGAACAACTTCAGGTGTCTTTTAATGTCTTTTCTCATTCATTTTCATGTGATGTTTTGAGCTTGAATTTTAAGGATAGAATTATTTTTGATAGATAGATAGCGATTTCTCTTTTAATGAACTTAATGAGTCAGTTGGTTTTGCTAGGAATATTTGCAATTTAATATATATGTGTAAAATAATTTTTTTGTTAGAATTTGTTGTGAATAATCTATTTTGGATTTTATTATGATTATGTTTTAATTTAGAAATATTTTCTTTGTACAAAAGAACTCTTTTATATCTATCATCTTTATTCTCACTGAAGAACATAATAGTATTCATAATACAATCGTTAAAGATTTTTGTTTAGGGGAGAGATTTTCTCTCTCAATAAGTTATGATTTTTGTATTCGTTTTCAAAACGTAGATCATTTGACCAAACTATATTAAATATTATGTTTTTTTTAACTTAATTTTCTTTGTCAATTGATTTCATGCCATCAATATTTACAATTATTAATTTCTTCATAATACCATATTATTTTGATTTCAACAAGTGATATCAGAACAACGATTTAATTAATGATATTGAAGAAAAATTCAAATCAAGTTACAACTAATTTCATAATAATATAATGAAGATATTGTCCAGAGTACTACATATGGAGATGAATAATGAATTGTATCCTCAACATTCTTATATTTGCATCTTTATAAATGAAATATCTTTTAAATCATTTTTAGCTCATAATATATTTAGCCTTATTTTAAAATCATGACAAGCAGCAGTCATAAAATATTATTTTACTAGAAAAATCAAGACAAGGTAAGATTTTTTAAAATTTGGCCCTTTTTTTAATCGTATTAGATTCTAAAACAAATGTATTTTCTTAAATAAATAAATAAAAATCTCTATAATATTGATGTAGTGAAAGGACCTGTTAAAAGGAAGAGATGAAACTGATGAAATATTGAATTTGATTAGAGTCTCTCTCGATGCAGAGTCACCTTTATTAGAGAATACTTTATTTTCCAATATGAGACTTTCGAACATAAATTCATACGAACATCGAATATCAAATAATATTTTTTTTAAAAAGAGACTAGGAAACATTATTATTATTATTATTATTATGTACTTATTATACAATGTGAAATCATGTAAAGCGGTAATATATTATATTACAATATTTGGGCAATAAGAGTGATGATCATATCAAAATCCATCTTTTGTATGATAAATGGAGATATGGGTTCTTCTGCCCTCTACTCTTGTCCATTCATTTTCTGCGAACCAGGGTGGATATCAATTATCATTCTGGATTTTTGCAAGTAGTAGCAAGTGGGACACAAAGAGGACGGACCAAGTACAACCAAAAGATATTATATTGTATATATATTATGATGCTAGTGGTGGAAATAATACACTTTCGTCGTCATAGATTGGATTACTTGATGCGAAGTTTACGAAAATAAAAAAATTAAATTTTATAATTTAAAATTTAACATATATTGAAATATCACGTGAAAATTTAAAATTATAAATTTGACAAAAAAGAAAAATAGGCCAAAATCTATTATATGAGTTTGGTATTTTTGATATTGTCACAACCCAGACCGTCGTGAGTGACACCCACACTAACTCTCCGGTGGGAGAACCATTACTACAGCCCAACTAAACAATTTAAACTACGGAAGCAGGTTAAATAAACTAAATAGCGAAGTTCCCATAAATTTCAAAGGTTTAACAAACAATTAACAACTATTGCAGAAGAATAAAGCCTAGAACCTGAAAGTCAATGTATCAAAACTCTACTAACGACAAGTCTAAGAACAAGGGGTACAACCCCAAAACTAAACAACAACTTAACCAATAGTCTGAGTCTGAAAGAGTGGACTTAAACAAGAGAGATCCATGGAAGCCTGAAAGAACTTGCTCACCCTTGAATCCTGTCACGCTCAATAGTCACATAGCTGAGGTACATCAATAGCCGTCGGAAGATGCCCTGTACTCAACAAAAATAAGAGCAAGTGCAATATCAGTACACAACTACCATGTACTGGTAGGATCACACAACTATCCCACTAAGTGAAACATATGTAAGTCATTACAACATCATAAACATGCATACACCGAACATATACAATATCAATTATCATTTACGAGCAATGTACAACTTCACATGCTTCAATAAGAGAATCCACACCACAACCACTCTTAAAGTCCACTTGTGCAATGCATGAATGAAGTCCCATACCGCCACTCACACTAAGTAGAACTCTTTGAGAAGTCATAAGTCATAGTTCATGATCATTGATGTGAGGCCAAAAATATATATTTTTAATCATTATTTGTCTCACATTTATTATTTATATTTGCCTTTTTTGAGCATGAATTTTAGGGATTGTCCTAAATAGTGTATTTTATTTGTAGGAGTAAATTGGTGTAAAGTTGAAGAAGTTTGAAACTAAAACAAATTAAAAATGAAAGATTGAAGAAGGAAATCAAACATGAAATTTAATGGATTAAATTCAATATAATAATGTATAAAATATAATGTTGCAAAGTTCAATTGAAAAAGAGGATGCTTCCACGTGGCAGCAGTGGAGTAGAAGACCCGACTTCAGATTGTTTTAAGCATCGGCAGAGGCGGTTACAGAATACGCGTAGAATTAGGAAATTCAATTCCGTTTTGGTTTTTGTTTTCTAGTTTGTTTTGGATGCAATTATTTTATTTAGGGTTTCTATATTTATAAATAATTCATAAAAATAATTATTTTGGGAGATGAATTAGGAGGTACTTTGCAAAAAAAAATTGTCAATATTTTTTAAGATTCTTTTCTTCTTTCTTTCTTTTCTTAGAGATTAGTGGCTAAACGCCCTTGTTCTAGGGCTGTAGCTACGAATCAAATATTGAATATTTAAGATTAATGAATTAATTCTTGGTTGACATTATAAGTCACTTTTATATTCTTGTTTTAACATTTCTTGGCTGCCATCTATAGATAAATTTATTGTCTAATCTTAAAATCGAGAGGGGAAGGGTTAGATAGACCAAAGAATATAGAGAGCTCGATCGACCCATTTGATTGAGGTGATTTGTGTTTAGGAGTGACGCTCGGACGAAAAACTTGCTTGGTTCCGAAACAGGATGAAATATAAATGCTCGCCAGTTAGTCTATTTATCCCCGCTCAACGATGTAGTTAGATAGCTAACTGGAGTAGGCGACTAGAGGTGTGAACCCGACTCCTACAATTAACCCTGTAAATCAGTAACTTGACAACTAAAATTAGTTCTAAGCCAATAATATGATACATGAGATTCAATGCATGCTGCAGCCTTGTGAGTTTCCAACTATTGTAAGTAATTTTATTATTTTGTTCTTACATTGTTTTCTTTTGGCACTCTTAAATAAATAATTAGACCAGTATAATTTAGTAAAAACAGTTAATTGACAAGTCCTTTCGGTTCGATAATCTGGTTATTTTAAGAGCTACTATATTACTTGCGCGATCACGTACACTTGCGTGTGCAATTGAGCGCAACAATCATGTTCACAACAATAAGCCAATATATAACAAGTCATTGGTCCTCTCACAGAATCCAAACCCAAACAGTTAGCATGCCGGAACGTGGCAACCGATCCTATATTTATGCCAGAACGTGGCAACCGATCCCATTCACACACCACAATCACAATCACAAATATATCATCAAGATCATACATTTAAGTCATGATTTCATGGCATTCATCAATTATCTATCTCATTTACAACAAGTGTGATCAACATTGCAACATTCATGCATATACACGTATCATAATGAAGCAAGAACAAGCATACATCACACAATCATAAAATCACAATCATCACCTACCTTGAATCCAATCATGAATCCCTAAGGCACTTGAATCTTTCCTTTCCGGATTCTTTCCGCTTGTTCTAGGTCTACAAACAACAATTTATATGCAAGGATCAACAATCAAAGGTCTAATTATCTGGATTATAACAAACCCAATAACCCTAGACCAAACCCAAGATCCTACTACCCAAGTTAGAGTTTTTTCCACCATAAATTCTAGATCAAAACCCTCCCCCATCGATAATGACGCATTAGATTACGTTCTACGGATCGAAAATAGATTCGGGGAGTTAAAACCTTACCTTTTGCCTCAAGAATGGTGAAAAAGGGTCAAAAAGTCGCCTGGGGTCGTCTCCTTAGCTCTAAAATTCGAAAAGTGCCAAATAAGGTCGTTTAGGGGTTTATTAACGACTTTACATCGCGTCTGGCCCACCACGACGGACCCATCCTGCTACAGCGGCCTACACGGAGACCTACACGGAGACAGAATGTTACCCTTTCACACTAAGTTCAGTTTCGGGAGTTCTACTCGCTCAAATTCGATTTCGTAAAGTCGTACAAATTCCTTAACGTCTTAGCTATCTACTCATGTGGTCTAAATCATAATTAGATCTCTCATTAATTACTAGATTTCCCTACACCTTAATGACTCCGATATCGTCCAAATTTGGACTAGGTTGGGAAATTCCAAGTTACTATGAAAAAGTTTTCTGACCCCAATTCTTTCTTCATTGACTTTTCCCTAATGACGGAATCAGGCCGTTACAGATATTGAGTACAAGCAAATAATTAATTAAATTCAAATTCATAATTTCAAAATTTTGATGGCTCATTGATAAGATTTTAAGTCGGATTTGTTGAATTAAAATCTTAAAATCCACCTCTACTGGTAATGTACCTATTGTATTTGAAGTTTTGAACTGAATTCGGTATATTAATGGCAGTAAGTTGCGTGTTTTTTACTTGTTTTAGATGTAAGAGGCGAAGTTTCAATTAAAGACCTAAAATCTAATAAAATTTATATGTATTTATTTAAAATTTATTTTCTAATTTTTTAAATGTTAATTATTACTTAATATTTTTTATTCTAAATGATTTAATTTGTTCGAATAACTTTTCTTTTAATTATTAGTTTTATACAAGATTTATCAACTTAACGTTGAAAAATATTCATTTTTTTAGACAATCATTATGTGAATTGTTAACATAATTCAATAAGTAATAAGTTGAAAATTTTAAAATAAAGATAAGAGATAGAATCTGATTCAAGAAGTTGATAACTTGATACACCCTATTTTAATATGTTTCTAATGCTTGAAAATTTTAAAAGGAATAAAAAAGAGAATATGCAATTCATTTTATTCAACACTTTTAGAAGATTGATTCATATTTTCGATAAAGTATATTACTCTAATTTATCAAAGATTTAAACAAAAAGAGTACAAAAGGAGTTGAAACAAATGTGAGTGTTACCAAGAGAAGGTAAGAAGGCAAAACAATGTTTTCTTGATTTCTTTTATTTGAATGGGGTGAAGGAAAATAAAATAATATGATTTTTTAAACCTTAAATAGGATTTCTTAGCTTTAGTAGGTACACTTTGATTTGCAACGCATTTGTATTCGTTGTATTTTTTCGCATGTTTCGGAGAAGAAAATATATAAACTGATTTGTATCAAACTGAATACACATTAGGGAGGAGAGAGGCGAGTGAGATAGATAGATAGAGAGAGAGAGAGAGAGAGAGAGGAGAGGGGTGAGCAAGATCGTGAGAGAGAGGAGAGGAGCGAGCGAGATCGAGAGAAGGAGAGGCGAGCGAAATCGTGAGAGGGAGAAGAGAGGTGAGCAAGATCGAAAGAGGGAGGAGAGAGGCGAGCGAGATCGATAGGGGGAGGAGAGAGGCAAGCGAGATCGAGAGAGGGAAGAGAGAGGATGAATACATTTTGTATTTGTTGTATCACAAATACAATTGATACATAATACAATACATCATGATACAACATACAAATATAATACAATTGATACATAATATATTTGACAGAGAGGATGAATGCATATTGTATTTGTATGAATCACAAATACAATTGATAAAGAATATAAATATAGTTGAGACAAAATATAAAAATAATTTTTCGAATACAATTAATACATAATACATTTGAATGAATTTATTTTTATTGATAGGAGAGAGAAAAAGCGGGGGCAGTGGAAGGAGAGAGGCAAGGGAAAGAGGGAGAGAGAAAAATTTTTTGCTATAAAACTCTACAAATAACTATAAATTATAAATACTATAGCGATTTATCGTAAACACATCAAAATTTGCCTTGTTACAAAAAAATTAATACATAATTTGTTCTTCGCCAAAATTTGAGGCCTCCAATTTTTGAAGGCCCCAGGCATTGCCTTATTTTTGTAAAGCGGTGTAATATAAATAAAATAATATTTTAATATTTTTTGATCTTTTACTTAAGTACTCCCTCTGTTTCAAAAAGAGTTACCTAGTTTGACTCGGTACGGAGTTTAAGAAAATAAAAAAAAATTGAATCTTGTGGTCCTAAATTAAAGTTATATCAAATGTATAAAATTGTCCTTTAATCCTGTGGCCTTAAACATGTCACGTGGAAAGTTGAAATTAAAATGTTATCAAAAAAGAAAGATGTCATTCTTTTTGAAACAAACTAAAAAGGAAAAGTAATCATTTTTTTAAAACACAGGGAATAATAATTAGTGGATGAATGCTATTATATATGCTTTGGCTACAATTAGTTGGGTGGATATATATGATATTTTTTTGAGAGAAGAATATCTGAAAGTATAAAATAGCAAACTAAGTAGGTAGGAAAGAAAAAAAAAGAAGGTTTTTATTGAGAATCCAGCAGACAATAAACTGAATAATAATGGACAAATTGTAGTGGCTGTAACATTATAATAAGCAACGCACCATATTATACTACTTTTTCCAATTAGTCAAGAGATCATCTTATCCAGATATCAATTTCCACTACTTCAAATTAACTATCCTACTTTTTTTTTACTCCAGTGTTTAGTATGAATGAAGGTGTTTTCTATGGAAAATGATTTATAGAAAAATATTATTTTTTGGAAAGTAAATGAATTTTTTGAACTTATTTTTTAAGTGATTGATAAGTAAATAAGAAAATAGTATTCTAGTATCTTACATTTATATGTTATCTAGCAAAACACTAGTTAGACGAGATGAAACGAAAATGGGGTTCGATGGTGGAGGGGGTGGGATGGTCAAGGGTGGGGATTGTGAGAATAGGAGGGTGAAAGAAGACAACAAATTTGAAATATCACTTGTGCAACTTATTTTCTATACTTCCAGAAGTCATTCTCCTCATTTTTATGGAACCTGTTTCCTTACCAAACATTTTGATCAAACAAACATGGAATTTGCACTATATGTTTAAAGAGCTTAAAAGAAGAGTAATAGTTTTGTAGAAATAAGTTACGTCTATAAAGGCATAACTTTGTCCATTCTGAATCATCATAACTTATGCCTCTATTGATATAGGTTCAGACGTAGGAATTAAGCATAATTAATGAGTTGTGAATTTCTTAAGGCCTGATATTCTGAAACTAAACTTATGTCTTGCAATAGTATAATTTTTTGTATTTTTCTTTATGCCAAAAGTATTTTCAACCCAAAATACCAAAATTAAAGATAATCATTTTGAGAGGCAAAAATTAATAATCACCCCAAAATAAGAACATTCATGCGATGACCCATATATATACTTCTCGAACAATAATCATACAACACCACTTCAAAAAATAGAATTTTTACACCAGACAACAACCCAAGTCCCAACAAATTACAATCCATAGTAGCAAATAACCTAAAACTTTATGGTTTACAAAGTTTAGTTGGTATAATTTGTGTGCAATAAGTATATATTATATACAAATTATAATGTTCATTTATCATACATTAATTATATAATTAGTATATTTCAACGACAACCACAATAGGAGATATTTCTTCAGCTAAAAATATTTCAAACTTGAAACCTCAGGACGGATCTATATATTATATATCGACAAATTAAAATTGAACTTTCTTTGTCAAATATGTACGCATTACGATAGATTTTCTTCTGGTTTGCCATAAAATATAATGTACTTTTGTTGATTTAGACAAATTATTGGTACATTGGTGTGTTTCCTACGTCTACTGCAACTCTTAATGATGAATTAACAAGATATACACATAGATATGTATGCTGTTTAATTTAATAGGTGTACAAATTATAATTTGATTGAGAAGCCCCTAACTTTTATTTTTACAGCACGATGATTATTTATGAAAAATTATGAGCATGTGCCACTCATAGCCTTATTGTCATTACTTTTTCCTAATATTAAAAACAGAAGTTAATTAGTCCTAACTTACGTTACGTTGTTGATAAAAACTATAGTCTATAGGATATCTTATAAATATTCTCAATCAAGAAAATAAAGAGATAAAATATAAACTGGCTTATGATAGAAGAACACTATTGCATATAAAGTAGTTATACACAAAAAGTACGAATTTCAAAGGTCAAAATCCATTGTTTAATCTCTTTAGCCAAATTCATTAAGCAAAACAAAAACTCTCTCCTTTTTTTGTTGTTACATATCTTTTAATGAGTATAAAGTACAGAAATTTGAATAATTTGACGGTAATGACATTTTATTTCAAAAGTTTCTCGAATTACAATAATTTTGAAATTTAAAGAATTTGCGGATACATTACTCCTTCGTCTGATACATAACAAATAATACATGAGTTATGTATTAGATACATAACTATAAACCAGATTCATACTAATTTAGATTTGAAATAATTGGGGTTATCTAAACATTTTTACCAGATACATTGTACATATGCAAAATTATAGTGTATCTTATAGAGGTGGAGTAATGTATCCGAATATTAAGAGAAAGAAGAAGAAAAACAAGATTTTTATAATTAATTCAAATGATAAGAATTTTTAGGAAATTATATTATTTTAAATCACATAATTACGTCATTTTTCCTAAAATGAATAAGCAAAATAATTACAAATATTTTTTTTAATATAAGAAGTAAATTAAAAAGGAACGGAAAGAATAATAATAACCCATAGATTTTGAATGTGTGAACAAAAACCATCAAAGTTTAGGATGGTGCGTGAGCCACTTAAAGTCACTGTAGCTCACAAAAGCTATAAAACGCGTATGTACGGGGTTAGAGTATCATTTTGGATCTCGGTGAAAAATTATAAAACCGTTTGATCGTGCGATATGGAATCATAATATGATATCATGATATGGAATGATGAAATTGAAGTTTTGTTTAGACATGCGATATGGAATTTTTGTGTTGTATATTTTCTCATAAACATAAAAATCTCATAAGTTGTAAAACTATTAAAATAGCCCCAATTGTTTATTCAATCTTATCAAATAAACAAAAATTTATAAAATCGCATAATAAATTATTACAAAGCTATTTGTTCTTCACTTAAGTAATTGTTTCATCTAACTTTAATTTAATAAAAAAATGTTATTCCAAAATCGAGTATTATGTCGAATTTTGGAATGTACACCTGTCATATTTTTTGGTTGTATAAATGTTGGTGCCATCTTGCTAATTGCCTTGGCAACTATTTTAACATGCCCGTCAATTGTTTCAAGTGAATGATGAAAAATTTCACTTGCCGAGCGTTGACTATTATTTCGTGCAATGATGGTTAGAAAAATACCCAAAGCCTATCCAACCTAACTTTCATATCAATTTATTAGAGTAAATGAAGAGATTACCTTTCTCTCCATGTTCAAATAGATATAACTATAGTTGTAATAAGTACAAAATGGTAGAAGTAATAAATTAAGTGTTGGAGTAAATGAACAAAACAAATTTATTACTCAACAATCGGTTGGTGTGAGTTAAAGTGACTATATGTTGGTGAGAATAATAAATTTTATGACGGTGAGAATAATAAAATTTAAAAAGTAATGATGTGATTATAAATTTAATTTACATATGAAATAAATGGTTAGTAGATATAAATGTGGGGTTATTTCAACAAAATATAAACTCGTAGATCAATTTTTGTATTAAAATATCTCAAATCATGATATGGAATTCCCATATAATTTCATATCATGGTTTTTGAAGAATATGGAATCACATCTCATGATATAGAATCAACGTAAAATCGCATGTCCAAACGCTGATTCCATCTCACGATATCATATATCGCATGGCCAAATGCCTACTTAGTATTAGTACTATTTAGATATGTTTAAATATTTTTGAGTATACAGTAAATACTGAATTCCTCGTCGACTAATTTTTGTATCTACTTATTCAAAATTTAAACCTCTTAGTGAAACTTTTGTCTTAGCCACTGCATATATATCCTCACACTTTGTAAAATATTAGAGATGTAATATTATTAACTACTCCTTTGATTCTTATTTCTGTTTTTTAATTTTGTATATCCTCACACTTTGTAAAATATTAGAGATGTAATATTATTAACTACTCCTTTGATTCTTATTTCTGTTTTTTAATTTTGACTGAACATAAAATTTAAAAATCTATTAAAATAAATAAATTTTGTAATCT
>JAJOOO010009438.1:0-13455 GCA_029582685.1 Solanum piurae | reverse complement strand
TGAGATTAGTGCTCAAAAACTTAGCTCAAAGGCTATCTTGGAAATCTCAGTTTCCTCTCTTGCTTCATTTAGAAAGCGATTACTCTTTTCTGAAAACTAGCCCGAAGGCTCTTTGAAAATCGAGGTTTTCTTTCTTATTAAATGTGAAAACATTTAAAAACTTCTTTGGAAATACTTAGTTCCCTAATATCTTTTGAAAAATAAACTTAACTCTTTACTCTTTGCTTAACTTGAAAACTCGAGTCTTAAAAATGAATTTAAAACATTGTTAAAGAATCTTGAAAACTTTAAGAAACTTTGCTTTGACTTGCTTCTTAACTTCTAGACTTGACTCTTAACTTCTTTGGCTGTGATCCTAACTTTCCTTGAATTGGATTATGGATTCAAAGTTCATGATCTCATGTTTATGAATGATTTCATGATGACAAAGTAGACTCATGAATACATTCTCCTCACTCTCATTCTCACTTACTTGAGTCTTGAAACAAGTTACTAGAAGTTGTAGAAGACTCCACAAAATGACTCAAAGGGACTTTCTCGAAATGTTCGAATGAACTCTCAAATCTTAATTCTCAACTCTACCTTGAAGTTGAATTATGAATTCAAGGTTATGATCATGTTAGGAATGATTTTAGGTGTTTAAAAGTAGCTTAGAGTAATTAGAATCGAAAAGGAGTGAAGTGCACTTTAAACGAACTCAAACGGGGCAACCGACGACAAACTAGATGGGGCAGGAGACCCTGGGGCTATGGGTGGCACGGGGCGCCAGCTCCTAAACTTTAGAGGTGGGTTTGGGGCATTCTGGCAGGCGTATCGCGCCAGTCCCCAACCCAGAAAATTCAACAAGTTTCCTTGCTCGTTTTCTCACCCTATTTCGCCTAAAATCGAACGGTTTCTTCCCCAATCACTTGGATTCAGTTACTTAACATAAGTACACTCTAATCTACTCAATACATCCCTTAAAACACTCACTTTGATCTCAAGAAATCATCCAACAACCCAACACAACAAGATTTAGAATGAACCTCAAGAACACCTATCAAGAACTCATCTCTTTCAACTTCAAGAATGAAATTTCGCTGAAAATAACATGATTGGCGTGTGGGTGAACTAACCCAACACTATAGAAGCTTACATACCTCTTAGAGATTAAAACCAATGGTAAAAATTCGCAACAAAACGAAAGATTCTCGACGAATGTTTTGATCCTCTCCTATTTTCTCCTCTTGAACTCTCAACTAAAACCCTAGGTGTAAACTAGGATTATAAAACTGAACCTAATAGGATTAGACCCTTAAAGCCTTACTAAAAATAAATTAAATCTGATTTGGTAAGGAAAAGACCAAACTACCCCTTACTATTTCCGGCTAACTTTCCTTAACTGGACAACCTAACTTCAAAAGGCCATATCTCACTCATCCGACCTCGAAACTTAGCAAACTCGGTGGCGTTGGAAAGATAATTCAAAGATATTCCCTACGGTATCTGGTAGCACACCTAACTCATCCTGAGCTAAGAGTTATGGTCGTTTGAAGTCGACCCAAAACTCATACTTTAGCATAACTAGCAAAATTTCAGATTTTGCTATTTCCAATTTAATTCTTTTTTGAAACTCAAGGTGCTACATCTAGTGACCTTTAACACTTTAAGAAATTTTAATTCCTCGGTAAAATTCTACTCACAACGAAGGACGGTTCGAGTCTTAGTTCGAAATTTTTCTGGGGTGTTACATTAGTACTATTTATATAGGCAATAAACTAGGATTTAGGGTTGATTAGCCTCCAAGAACTCTAATTGAAACTGAACACATTTTCTAGAGTCCCAATTCGAATTGAACACGTCTTGTAGAGTCCGTAAAATTTCAATGTCTACTGCATCGATTTCAGTTTTTTCAATTTATTTTTTTTGACAAAATCACTGCTCCAGCAACCATTTTAATCAAATTTTATAACGGCGTAAATGGTGTTAATTTTATTCAAAAGACATCGCTCCCTCAAGAGCGATTTTGCTTAAAAATATATTTTATAGCGCAAACGATGTTAATTTATTATAGCTTAAAAAAAAAATTAAAAATACTTAATTTTTTTTTAATTTTAAAATTGTTTTAGCATAAAATAGTTTTCATTTTCACTTCTATTCTAAATCACCCTCCTTAATTTTCATTTTTTAACCTAAGATTCAGACCTGAAAAAAAAACTATAAAATGGAAGGTTGAGAAGAAGGTAGTGTATCTCTACCCTGAGCAGTTAGTAGTGGGATCGAACCGCCAAAAGCAAAAGCCCTAGCCTCCTTTAACGAGCCAGAGCGAGGGAGCGAATCGCTCTATTCTCGCTCTGGCTTTTCAATTCATCAACAATTGCCAAGTTCATGGTTCCATGCCATGTCGAAAAGGTAAGCATTTTTTCGAATCGCGTTTTCATTTGGATGATCTGAAAACTTTAATCGTTAATTGTTCTAATTTCGGTACGCAATCCTGGAAAATATATATGTTCTTACGGTTATATATGCAATTGGATTTATTGTGTTGTGATTGGATCATTGGATGGAAGATGTGAAGGTTATTAGAAATATTGTGTGGGAATTTGCGTTTTAGAAGTTGCTAATTTCTGCCAGATGGTGTAGATATGTAAATGTATTGGTATTCGTTTTTTGGTGTTTGATTCCTAAGATAAGCTGAGGACTAAATGGAGTTTCTCTAAATATTTTTCTTTTTTTTCTTTCTGTTGATTCCTACAAAAAATTTCTGAACTATTTTTTCTTATCTTGATTCCTAAGATTAGAGGAGGAAAAGAGTTTTACGAATAATTTTCAAAGGGATTTTGTGAATGATCATGGGATTTCTTGAAGTAGCTTGTTGAAGTGATTATGGCATTTTCTGATCATTTGTACTTTTACAATAGCTATACAACTAAAGAACTTGATTGGCAACTTTATCAAAAAAAAAAAAAAAAAATTGATGACCAAAGTTTATTGTTAATTATAATTGATGGCCATATGCACTTACAGATATGCTTATATATTTTCCAGGATTCTTTGCAAGTTCTTTGTAAATGGTGCATGTCTGAAAGGAGAGTACTGTGAGTTCTCGCATGATTGGAAAGATCCTCCAAATAATGTATGTTCTGGATATTATAGTTTTTCAATCATAGTTTTGAGTGGCTTTATCATCTGGTAACTCTTACTTGGATTATTTATGTAGGTATGCACATACTACCAAAAAGGATTATGTGCCTATGGCAGCAGGTGTAGATATAAACATGTTAAAGTTTCTGAACAACCCTCACTTCCATCTTCGTCAGCTCCAGCTCAACATCTGCTCTCAGCTTCTCCTCCCACCACCCTCTCTCCTGGAATGCTAGCAAATGGTGCAGGACTTCTGTCAGGCAATTCTTCCGCGTCAGGCCGACCTTTTTACCCTCCCAACCAGCCTGTATGGAGTGAAAATTTAGAGCATCATGATGCGGCAGTTATTGATAATATTGTCGAGTTAAAGAGAATGAATCCAGCTGATCGATCAATTTGCTCTTTTGCTGCTGCTGGTAAATGTCCACGGGGAGAAAACTGTCCTTATATTCATGGAGATTTATGTCCAATATGTGCGAAGAATTGCTTGCATCCCTTTCGGCCTCTGGAAAGAGAGGAGCATATAAAAATATGTGAGAAGAGGCAAAAGCGCCTTGAGTTACTGAAGCATAGTCAAGAAATAGAGTGCTGTGTATGTCTTGAACGTGTACTCTCTAAGACAACTGCAGCAGAGCGGAAGTTCGGGATCCTTTTTGAGTGTGATCATCCATTTTGTATATCATGTATAAGGAATTGGCGCAGTGGTACTCCTTCCTCTGGGGTTGATATCAACTCGACATTTAGGACCTGCCCTGTATGCCGGAAGCTTTCATATTTTGTCATTCCAAGTGTCATTTGGTTCTCCACAAAAGAAGAAAAGCAAATTATCCTTGACAGCTACAAAGCCAAACTCAGGTTCATCTTTCCTCTTCTCTGTTTTGTGTTCTTTGTTTTATTTCAGATTTTTATTTACCTGAGTAGCTTTTAGAACTATAAGCATGGACGTGACTGTCTCGAAATGCAACAAACACTGAAATTTCTTTAAAGATTTTATGTGAATTATATAATTGCAGTTGCAATACATGCATTAAATATATTCGACACTATACTTAGTTGTATTGGAAAAAATTTGGTACGGGAATCTATTGCATATGATTTCAGGTGTCCGGTTGGGATTGATAAGGAGGGTATTCTATTTAGCGATGATACCTTGAGAGCTTTGGTCCAGACGACTGTTACAGATTTGAACCTTACGCAGGCCAAAAGCTTGGTATTTAAGGGGGGAAGAGTAGAGGGGATAGCCCATTACCCATCGAGTTTTGAACCATGAGCCTATTGTCCTTCGGGGATTTCTCCATTTCCAAAAAACGTAAATCTTTTTCCTGATAAAAATTATGTTCATTTAATGGTAGTCAGATTTGAAAAATCAGTTCATAATGTTGTTGGAGATAGGGTTTTGTCTAAGTTTCAGGACAATATTCATTGTTAGGAGCCCAATGGAACTCTTATAGATATTCTGGATTGAAAGGAAGGGGAAAGAAAACACCATGTAGAAGCCAAGAAAGGAGAAGAGTGATAAGTTTTTTGAAATGATTATGAATAGGAAAAAAGGAATGTGTGTCATTGACAGTGTCATCGTTGATCTCAAGTATTTGTTCTTTTCGAGATTACAGAAAGGTCCTTTGCACCAGCTTTTGCCCCCCCTCCCCTCCCCTTCAGTTTCTCTTGCTAAAAATCAACTGAATAGCAAAAACTTCCTCTTATCACTTTCATCTCCCTTTCGGAGGATTAAAAAGGTCCATTAGGCTATGAAATGACACGTTATTTTTTTTTTGTTTCAGCTTGGTATTGACCCAATTCGGAGTCTCATATGTTTTTTGATTTATTTGGCGAGTGCTGCTATGCTTTCCAAAGATGGAAAATGCTCATTATTCTAAGATTACTGTGTTTTATGCATTCAATCTTTTTGAAATTCTGTATAATGAAAATAAATTTGTTACCTCAAAGGCATTTTCGATTATTTTCTTTTCGACATTTTTCCAAAAAATTAAATGAACTGTTAGCTTGAAGTCTAAACTCTCAGAGTATAGCACGTTTAGTTTCTAAGTATACTTTTTAAGTTTAGGATTCTTAGAAATACTCAATATTTTAATACTTGATAATTTGTTTATTTTTCACATCAAACTAGTCTGGCTAATTTATTCTGGTCGTGTATCTTTGTATTTCTTAAACTTGTTTTTCTATAAAATGTCCCCCCTTCCCCTTGTTCTCAAGGAAAGAAAAGACTATTTCCTCTCAATTATCTTTTTCTCTCTGACTTGATCTTTGTTTTTCAATTTCTGAGCTCAGGTCTATTGATTGCAAGCATTATGACTTTGGCAATGGGACTTGCCCATTTGGAAATAGTTGTTTCTACAAGGTACAAATGTTATGATGTCTGTGTGTCTTTAGAATTTGATGTCAAGTGATTTGTTGCCATTCTGGTAAAATGACTATCTCCTTTTGAAATAATGGAAGTTTCTATAGAGTTAACCGATACTTGTGGGTGGGAGTTGGGAGAGTAGTTGAGCTGCGCCAAAGCACACCGAGCTTCAGGTATTAAGTGAGCCTTTAACAACATTGTTGACCAGAGAAATTTTTTGACAAGAGATCAAAAAATCCAAAAATTTTGAACTTGTATTTCTCTGACAAGAGGGGGGGTTGCTGAGGTGGTAAGCACCCTCCACCTCCAACCCTAAGGTTGTTGGTTCGAGTCACCAAGGAGCAAAAAAAGGTGGGAGCTCCTAGAGAGAGGTAAAAGAAAAACTTAAAAAAAACTTGTATTTCTCTAATAGTAAGGGGATTCAAAATATTATATATGTCTAAAACAAGAAAATTAATCCCATTGACACATTAAACTTTTCGACAAATTGAATCCCCTTCCTTGCCTGGTCGATAACCGAATTGGAGTGAATATTTTTCTTTTGGTCTGTTTTATCCTGAAACCCTTATTCTCTATAATGCTTCTCTGTTGATTCAATATTTGTTTGACTCGTTCGCTTATCTAGTAAATTGACATAATATGATTTGTGAATTATGGACCATGAAACCTATCGTGAGAACCACTGGTTGGCTCATCCATTATCAGAATAACCAAGTATAGGCTTAAAGCAGATTTATATTATGAAGGTGTGCTGGGGAAGCTCCTTTCTATCCTTTCTCATTGTTCTTACACTTCTTGCTACTGCATTATGGACATCTTTAGGATCTATGTATATATATGTTCAAATCCCAGAGGAGACAAACACTAGGTGATTCTTCCCATTTTGTTCTGGCCTTGGTGATAGCGTTACCTGCTGCTGGGAGGTGACAGGTATCCCGTGGAATTAGTCGAGGTGCGTGAAAGTTGGCCCGGATACCATGGTCATCAAAATAATAATATTATTTGTTATGAACTCCCTTCTTCTCCACCATTCATTGAGTCCTTATCTTAGCTCTCCATCATATGTTTTTTCTAGAAAAAATGATTATTCTGCGGACATCCTTTTTTTCTCTCTAGAGATTTTCATAAGCTTTGTTGTAAAAGTATGTATTGTTATAGATGATTCAGGTATAAATGTAATCTGGTTCTCCATCATTCTTTTATTATTTATGTATTGTTATAGATGATTCAGGTATAAATGTAATCTGGTTCTCCATCATTCTTTTATTATTCCAAAGGCTATACCTTAATCATTCTTTCCAGAAGTTCCATCATTTGACTCATAAATTGAGCACTACAATTGAAATATCTATTTTGTGCAAGCACATCAGAACCAATGTACTCTCTCTTTCTCTCTCTCTCTCTATATATATATATATGTATGTATATATATATGTGTGTGTGTGTGTGTTTAAACCACTCCTTTCTATTATGTTGAATAGCTTGGTTAGCCATGCTGCTTCAACCTATCTAAGGTACTTTCAAATATTTATAGACATACCATCCAACATAGGTTTTTCCACCCTCATATTTTTAATGGTTTATGATGTACGATGCCGAATGAGGAGGCTATAGCATTGGATTGCTGAATATGATGCTATTTTCCCAGATGTTCGATTTTCAATGAAACAAATGATTGTGTGTAGTCTGTTCGGAAAATCTCTTTCTTTGTATTGTTGCTTTGCATCATTGATAAGGTTATCCAAGAAACCAAAAAAATATATATACTATAGTGTTGGATTGACAGATCAAGGCTAAAAGAAGAGACTGATTGTTGATCTCCAATGCCTTGTTACCTTCTAGCCTTTAGTGTTGTGCATCAATTCCAAGCTCGTGCTTATACTTGTGTGCCTTTGAGATATACATTTATAACCACTTCCAATAACTTGTCAAGCAAAAAAAACACTTAAAACTCATTTAATGTGGACTGTTTGTAATTACACTTGCTTTTGATGAAGGTTGTGCTTGTTGTCTTGGCTCTTTTCAGTAGTATATTTTTCCCGGGACATTCTAATGATAGATAGTTTTAAGTATAAAATTGTCGTTTATATTCAGTTGAAATATTGAATGACACTGAAGTAGAATAAGCGTTTTTTGAAGAGAACCTGGTTCAAACGTGATCCAACTTATAGATTGAAATGTATGTGATAATAATATAGTGATGACTCTCGTTCGGGACTGTATCGTGTCACTCCATTTCACTGCAGTTCATATTTGCCTTGTTCATTTGGTTTTTGGTTTCTTTATTGAGAGAAAAAGGGCGTCATACTTCAGTGACAGATTGGTTTAGAGGTCAAGGTTATGCAGAAATGCTTACCTTCTGATTTAGAATATAGTTTGTAGTTATTGAAGTCACAGGGGTTTGTTCTCTTCCATAATGGATGTTCCCGATAAAACTTTATATACTTCTCACAGAGGAAGTCTTATATATTCATTATATATTCATCAAGTCAAGAAGAATTTTCTTTTCTGATTTATCTTTTTTATCCATTTTTCTTATCTCTAGTATTGTTTTGGTTCAGCCTTTGGTATATTATTCAAAATGCATGCCTGATTACTTGCGGATGTTATGGTACACTATTGCAGCATCAATACCGTGATGGCCATCTGGAGGAAGTGGTACCGCGTCATCTTGGTCATGAAAATGGAAGCACTGTGATTGCTAAAAATACTAGGTTACACCCGTCATCCCATCTGCTTTCTTCATTTTGTTATGATGACAATGGTCACGGGTGTTTACTATTTATTTCAGTCTGTAATTGACTGCTATTCTTGCATATGACTGTTAATTTCAGGCTCTCAGACTTACTTGGCAATTTGAGAAGAAGGTGAGCTGTGAATATGCTTATAGTGATTTCAGGGTAAGTTCAAGTTTTACATATTTTCTTCTTTTTCTTTTACTTGGTGGTAAGTTTTGCGTGTAGAAGGATTTCCAAGGGTTAGTTTTTTGTAATTTTATGTAAACAAAGAAGAAAAATAATTTCCTTTCAAATCAATATTTCATGTGGTTATTGACTGATTATTCTACCGTCATCCATTCCATGTTTTTTTAAATCTTTCCAATTTAAAACTCTTCTAGTATCTTTTCATAGCCTGTTCTTTAATAGCCTTCAATGAGCAATCATTTACTTAATGTGTAAGTGACAACAGTGTTCAATTCATTCTGATCATTCTTCTGATTATCTGACTGCAGGGTTGAAGTCGGAAACAACTTACATTTCTAAGTGGTTACAAGATTTATTGAATTATGTGAGGTAAGCCATAATCACTTCCCTTGGTCATATTGAATCTTGACTAGCTGCTCTGGAACTTGAATGGGCTGTGGCCTGTGAATATATTGACTTTAGCAACTTTAGCATGTTCTAGATTCTTTCAGACTAGATTCTTTTCCCTAAGAAACTCGCCATCTAGGGCAAGCATCTGACCATCAATGAAACAGCGCCAGATCTCTGATCTTGTCTAGGACTGGACAATAGCCAAGCTGGAGCCCCCTTTTAGATGAAGCTGCTTTTCCCCAAGAAGCTCTCCAGCCTAGTATTAGCATTATCCGTCCAAAGATAATACTGCAAGTTAGCTGATGTTGTCTAGGTATGGGCACTGGCTTGACTCTACTTGGCTTTCTTGTGTTTTAGCTCGACTTGTTTTGAAAGAGGGAAAAGTCTGGGTCAGTTATCGTCAAAACTCGGCTCAGCCAATGCTTGGCTCAAGCTCGGCTTGGTCAAAGCTTGATTTGCCTCAACTCTCTCTACTCAAATAATTCAGTTAAGTCATGTTACTAATACTTCAAAAATAAAAGTTTAAGCTCTAGTATTAAATAAACTTACTAATTTAGATTTTAAAATGTTAGTACTTCTACAATACTTTTTTTACAAAATAGTCATTACTAATTTATTAGCTACATTGTTAATATGATTGTAACTTAAGCTACTCTATGGTGACTTTACATTAAAACACAACAAAAAAATTGATTAATGAACTGAAATCGTTAATGTGGTTCAGCTCAGTGTATTGAATTATTTTCTGATTTGAATTTTTTAATATGTTCTAGATAAAATGTGATGTCCTTTCTATTCAAGTTCTGATTTAAATTAGTTATTCAAGTAAGTCAGTTGCATTTGTATTCACATCTCAATCTAAACTGTGGATTCTTATATTTTTTGCTTAATCACCTATTTTAATATATGAATTCCAAATGTGTTAGTCGCTTATGGGAAAAAAAGGTTAAATAGTTGACTTGAGAGCTCGGTTTTGGGTAGTCTCCAGTTTATACTCACTGCTCGGCTGAGCACAGAATTGAAGAAAATTTGATTGGGCTCTACTTGGGGTTCGCCTGGATAATGCTGTAGAAGCTCAGTCAGACACCATGCTGTGAAGTTTGGGCTGACTTGACGGCACCTACGCCTAAGTTCTGTCTTGATTGAGATGGATTCACTAGTCATGTCATTATTTAGATAGGTGGATGAATTTCTTATGATTTTGCTGCCATTCACTTATTGCATCTGATTTTGCTGCCGTTTACTTCTTGCATAATCTATTTTTTAGGAGATTTGTTAGAATTGATCCTTGGAAGTTAGAATCGATAACTCAACCCCGTTAGTTTCAGGAAGAACAAGAAAAAGGGAGTATATGTTTCACGTTTCTTTCTCTGTTGTTTTAACAGATTTATCAGAATCATAAACCGTTCTTCTGTTTGCCATTGAATCCATGTAGCTATTTATTTTAGAAATCGTTGTTTTTATTTTGCTATATTTTATGTACTTCTGGTAATCTTCATGCTTCTTTTGTTTAAATTATAATTGGCTTGTGTCTGTTTCAGTGCTGGTGAATTATGCGTTGGGAGTTGAGGTGCAGACATGGCATTCCAGACACAAGGGACTTGCTTGTATAATCATGGATACATGTGTATGGAACTTAACCTATCCCCTAAATAAAAAAAATAAAAAAAGGATGACGATAAAGTGTATATGGATTGTGTATATTAGAGATTAAAACTAAGTATACTTGCAATTGTGAAGAGCATAATATAATAAAAAACTAAAAGGAGCAGGGAAATGTTTTTGGCGGTTACTATTCCTCTTTCTACTCTTTTATCTATATTTGTTTCACTGTTTCTGTTTATTAGCGATGAACTATTTAACTAATCTTCTACTTTAATACACGTCCAAAATGGCCCTCTCCAAATCTGTGATGTACAGTATTTCTCAAGAGGCAGCAAGCTTTGGGGCAACCAACTCCACTGAACTAATGCTTGCAAGTAAAAGTAGGTTCATCAGAAGAGTGCGTTAAGGTTTCAAGATTGGTCAGCAATGGTGTAGTGTATAATCCCACAAAATGGGGTCTGGGTAGAGAGTAAGTAGACTTTACCCTAAGGTAGAGACTGTGAGACTGTTTCCTGACCCTCACCAAAGCAATATGAAAATAAATAAATAGCACAAGTGAGAAACCACGACAAATTATCATGAACAACAATGACAATAAAATAATCATACTACAAAGGATAAGTGATATAACACACTCTTCTATTTAACTAATCTTCTACTTCGTGTCATTCATAACCTCCTACTCCTATCTAGTGACATTTGCTCAGTACCCTCTGATAAGATTCCTTAATAACATCCAATGTTTACCATTTCATTGAGCACTGATTTTCAGCATATTATCATCTTCCAAATTTCAAGAATGATACAGCCTTCCTCTGTGACTCACGAACCCGCCAACCCCTTTGATTTTGTATCAAAGTTGGGCTCGTTTATGTTTGAATCATAAGAAGAAGCCATTACAGTCTTTATTTAGTTTGAATAGTAGTAGAAATGGTGGTATTTAAAGCATTAAAAGAGTTATTCTTCAGTTCAATAGAGATATTATGCTACATTGCGAGAGAATTCCACTTGGTTTTGCCTCTGTTGGTGTGAATTGTGAGGATAGCAATGGGTTGAGAGAAGATGGGGATGTTAACAAGAATGAAGAAGTAGTATTCATTAATGGTGTTAAATCAGAATGTCCAAAAAAAGATGCTAATTTGGATAAGTGATACTTGGTGGGGTCATAGGGCATCTACTGAAGCCATTAAGGCAACCTTCAACGAACAATTCGGAGATAAATATCAGGTCATTTCAATTGATTTTGTTAAATAGTGTAGGATTTATATGTGTTAGCTATGATAAAAGAATGTGAGTGTTCTCAGGGTACTTAACCAAGAACACTAAGAAGAAGGGCAAGTGAGGATGAAGGTATCAGTAGTGGCAAAAATGGTAAGTGGGAAATTAACAGTGGAGATGCTGGAATTGAGAGAAGCATCGGCAAGGTCATTGAATTCAAGATTTGAGAAGATGGTGATGGAGATAAAATTTTCGTGAATGAAGAAGATTGGAAATGGGTTAATTTGTTATGGATTTTGTTTAGTTTAGTGGGTTGGGATCGGGTTAAAAAGATGGAAATAGGTAATTTCAATTGAAATTGGGTAATTTTGGTCGATTTAGGGAAACCGTCAAATTAAACGGTATATCTATTAAGTTTGTAGATGGTATGGGTATAAATAACTTCATCTTAATGGTAAGAATAAGGTTAGAAAGTTAAAGGGTAATTTTGACTTTTTTCCCTTCAAGTAATATCATTACCTTAATCTTCTGTCTTTGAAACATCTAGTTAACTATTCCTTTGTCCCTTATTTATTTGTACATTTTTTACTTGACACACATATTAAAAAAATAATAATTAACATTATGAATTTACTATTTTACTCTTATTAATTGATAGAATTTCATAATTAATTTGCTCATTAAAGATGTTTTAACTTTTTCAAAAATATTACTCTCCCCGTTTCGAAAAGAATGACTTAGTTTCCTTTTTACTCTGTTTAAAAGGAATGGCCCCTTTCATTTTTTGGCAACACTTTAACTTCAACTTTTCACCTGACATGTTTAAGGCCACAAAATTAAAGGACATGTTGGTATATTTGACATAACTTTAATTTAGAACTACAAGATTTAAAAAGTCTTCTTTCATTTCTTAAACTTCATTTCGTCAAATTAGATCATTCTTTTTTAAACGGAGGAAGTAACTTTTAAAATAAATTGAGAATATAATAAGTATCTTTTCTTGATTTGTCAAAAAAGACAAATAAAAAGGGACAGATAAAAAGTGAAAATAGGACAAGTAAAAAGAGAAAGACGAAGTAGAAATCATAACAATGACAAGCATGACCATAACTTTTTTTTATTTTTTTTAGAAATACTCATTATTGACATAATGAGTTTATCGTTTTATCTCTATTAATTATGAAGTGGATGAATTAAAAATTTAAGATTTTCAAGAAGTTCTACCTTTTTTAAAGTAATTAATTGATAATATAATAGGTAAAAGAAATAGTCCTTTCTTAATTTATCAAAATAAAAAAAGTAACTAAGGATAAGTAAATAGAGACAAAGAGAGGGAGTAAATACTCTGGTGTTGTGGAGTTCGATCAAATTGCTAATTGAATGAAGAAAAGGACATATTGATCAAATCAACGGCAATTAAATAGTAATTAACTGAAGTGAGATTTTTTTTTTTTTTTTTTTTTTAAATTGAATTTTATTCATCTTCCATCAAAAAGGTACATGATGATCTGAGGGAGGTTACAATGAGTGAATTACTCCTCCCAGCTAGATATGAAGGATTCCAAGATCCTATATGAGATGAAGTAAATACAAAAGAAGGCCTTTGTCAATTGGCTTTCTAAGTTAGGAGCCAATGTGCAAAAAGTTTTAGTTGACTAGCCGAATTAAGGTCCTTTATGGAGGTTCCCATATTAAATCTTGCTTCTTTTTTTGTTTGGTACGGAAATTGGTCAGCCCCCATCTGTCCATGGTCATGAGTCCCTTCACTCCAGTAGGAAGGTCTGCAAAATCTTCATATAGAATGTTGCCAGGATTCGAGAAGCTCATGGATGC
>JAJOOO010009437.1:0-18219 GCA_029582685.1 Solanum piurae | reverse complement strand
TTATATTTAACACTTAATTCTACAAATAAAAGTAAAAGTAACCTTTTCAAAGAGTTGATGATTGATTGTTAACTACTACTAATTATGAACTAAATGAAGGTAACTAATTTTGAATGACTTTGATATAATGTTTCAAGCAGGTTTAAAGCAATTCCAGGGCTGCAACATATACTGAATATCATGTATCATATTATTAGCATAGAACTAATTTCAGTTGTCAAGTTACTGGTTTATAGGGTTAATTATATGAGTCAGGCTATACACCTCTCGTCGCCTACCCCAATTAGCTACCTAAATACATCGTTGAGCGGGGATAAATAGACTAATTAGCGAGCATTTATATTTCATCCTATTTTGTAACCAAGCGAGTTACTCGTCCGGGCGTCACTCCTGAACACAAATCACCTCGACTTAACGGGTCGATCAAGCTCTCTATATCCTTTGGTCTATCTAACCTCTCCTCTCCCGATTTTAAGGTTAAACAATAAATTTATTCCTAGATGGCCAGTCAAGAAATACTAAAACTACAGCCCCAGAACTAGGGCGTTTAGTTACTCATACTATTAGAAAACAAGAAAATACAATAGTTCATGCAATTTCCAGAAAATAGAAGAGTTAAAGGATTAAAACCTATTACAAATTTGAGTTCTTGCTCTTGCACACTAAATCAAAAGTCGAACCCTTACTAATGAACCCTAGGGGTCTATTTATAATAATTAGAAAAACTAAGACCCAATCCTAAACCAACAAGGAGTCCTTTTTAGTTGAATGTTCGCTGGAAAAATCGGCATCAGTGCCTAGCATCGCGCCTGAAATTTTCCTCTGAACTTTTGGCCCAGGCGCGTTGCGCCTTTCAGAGAGCCTGAGAGGCGTCTCTGAATGTTGGCCCTTGGCGCCTCGCGCCTAGCAGTGCGCCTGGCCCTGGGGTCTTCATCCTTGGCCACTTTTCATGCTCTTTTACATCTCTTTTCTTCAAGTTGACTCCAATTCCCTTGAGAGTTCCTGAAACAACTAATCATGTGTGTAAGTGTATAATCATTCCAATTTACACCAAACTTTAAGCTAATGACTAAAGATCATCTTTCAATCTAATTAACTTATGGGCAATTATTGACAACTTAGGCATATAAATATGCCTAAGATCAGGCTGCATGCCCTGACTCCAGGAGGTCGGTTAGTGGTTATATTGTGTTGTTGGGAGATAGCCCTGTTAGCTGGAAGTCCAAGAAACAAGAAACAATTTCCCTTTCCTCAGTTGAAACAGAGTACAAATCCTTGAGAAAGGTTGTAGGTGAATTGACTTGGTTGCAAAGGTTATTTGAAGAACTGAATGTACCTCAGACTGGGTCATTCTCTGTGTTATGTGATAGCCAGACAACCATTCACATTGCAAAGAATCCTGTATTTCATGAACGTACGAAACACATTGAAGTTGATTGCCATTTTGTGGGGACTAAACTGCAAGAGGGACTCATTACCTTGCACCACATTAACACTAATGCTCAGTTAGCTGACATTCTTACCAAGGCCCTCACTGGCATCAAGCATTCTGCTCTCTTAGACAAGTTGGTTTCGATTACTTCTCCTCCAACTTGAGGGAGGGTATTGAGATTAAGTAACTTAAATTAGTGTACATGACATATTAATTACATTGAGTTTGTTAGAGTTAGTTGTACACAACTGTCAATTATGTGGCAGAAATTAGTTAGGATTTAGATATTTTCTTACTTAGCTGTATAAATAATTTGTGAGCTACCATTGTAAGCAACAAGTCAATATACAGATTTGCACTCTTCTTCTCTCAATTGAGCTCTGTGTTCTCATCTCTAATGGAGGTTTTCATCCTCCTAAGTCTCTCATCTTAACATGCGAAACACCAAATGGAAAATCAACAACAACAAAAAATATCATTGAGATGTGAGGAAAAATTATCACTCCTAATGCAGAAGGAGTTATAGCTCACCTAATCCCCTAGGCCATAGAGTTACACCTTACAAAAACTAGCTAGTATCACATGTAAACCTAGTGCACCAACTAGATGGAGTAGTATGTAGTAGTAACTTCTCTCCTACATTCATAAAAATCGACTGAATTAATACCCAGCCACTCTATTAATATCATTTTTAATTAGTTTAATTGACTAGCTAGACGTGTGAAGGGTTTGCAGAAATATCATATCTAACTCATCAATATATACTAAAGTTGTTTCATAAATTAAAATATTTATTATTTCATAGGGAAACATCTTTTTTTTTTTTTTAAAATGTTTTCTTTAAGAAATCACTTTGATGGATATTTTCTAGTGTTTGATTGACTATAAAAGTAAGCATATGGTAATTGTTTACCCTTATAAA
This sequence comes from Solanum piurae, assembly GCA_029582685.1. NCBI lineage: Eukaryota > Viridiplantae > Streptophyta > Magnoliopsida > Solanales > Solanaceae > Solanum > Solanum piurae. Next base: position 15,865 of record JAJOOO010009437.1, on the reverse strand, counting down.
GGCGGTTGAATTTGTAGACTACGATGGCTTAAGAATACGTGAATTGAAATAACTAATTAATAGTACATGATTAAGATAGTTTAACTTGTTATATAATTAATGTAAACAAGGCTAATAACAAGTAACAAATTAATAAAGTGAACTCAAATAATTGAGTAAGAGAAGGGGAATAACTTGAGATCTGGTTCCAAAAACTAGTTATATAATGGACAATTTAAGAAATTATTAAGAACAATAGTGTATTGCTGGTGAATGAATAGATATTGTTAGATGTCGAACGATGAATGAATAACTGAAGGACTATAATTATAACTCAACCCTATGGAGCAACTTCCATAAAACTCGGCCTCACTCCTCTCAAAAAAGTATTTTTTTCTGCTGAAAACATATTATCAACAACTAAAGTTTACAAAACAATGAAAACGGTAAAATTAGTTTTTGGACCTAACTTAAAGCTCAAATAGAAGAGAATATAAAGTCAAATCTTTCTAAAATAATATTCTATTAATAAATTCTCTAAGATGATTTTTTTTCCGGTTCTGATTTGAGCCAGTGGAAAAAATCACCAATCTTAATAAGATAATATTTTCAGAGGACCCTTATATAAATATATAATTCTAGTAAAATTAGAAATTAACAATTCTTTAAAATTACAAAAATATCTAAGATAATTTAGTGAAATATGATTCTAGTATTTTTGGTTAAAATTTAAATCTTGTTGAATCTAATCTCTAATTTTCTTATTACATTCAAAAGTTTCGGTGTTGTCTTCTCGAACTACACCAAAAAATTGTGAAGAGTTCTAGACGGGATAAGTGTTTCTTTATGCGTAACTGATACCAAATGTATTGTATTGTCGTCAACTTCATTATCAACATTGTTTTCTTCGATGATAACCACAATTTCTTCTAAGGTCTGGACCTTTGAACATGTATCATTTTCACTTGTATCTATTTTATTGCGGTAACCGAGATTATTAATCATGACCTCAAATTCATGAATGTCATTTTCAAAAGAGGTTTCATATTAATTCCTTAGGTTTCATCTCCTAAACGATGTAATTAAAATTGCATTCTTTAAATTAATAAATATTAATTATCAATAAAAACTAATTTTATGAAGAAAGATATTTTAGGAAAAAGAAAACGAAAGGCAACATGGGGACACATTCTTCCTCTCAATGTGCTTGTCTTCGTCATAAAGAACCAGACAGAAATTGCAAATCAAATGTGACAAATTCTAGAAAAGTTAGAGTATGAAATTAAAAAAAGCTAAAAGCATTAATTATTACGCGTTCTTCTTAGCTCTGAATAATTAATTACTCGATTTCTTGGTCCTAAATAAATGTAACCTTTATGGTGTGACATAAATTTGTAAGAAAGTTAGTTAATGACATTATTAAAATATAATTTGGTAATATTACGCTTTACTTCTTCACAAAGTCTTCTTTAAAGCTATAGATAGTTGAAAATTCCATTAAAGAGAAGGATAATTTTTAATAATTAAATAAATTAATACATTTTTAAACTTTGAAAAATCCATTTATTTTGGATAGTAGAAAAAGTGTCAGAAATTCATTTCGTTTGGACGGGAAGGATTAGTACTCCTTCTTAACTTAGTCCTTATTGATTTGACAGATTCTTAAGAAAATTTTAATTAGAAGTGTATTTTTTAAATTAACCTTATTAATGATCCTTTGGAACTCTAAATTTGACTACAACTACTTTATATAGTTATTTAGATACTCTGTCCCAATTTATATGACTTACTTTCATTTTTACTCAAACCTAAAAATAATGACATATTTATATGTTTAGTAATAATTCAACTTTAAAATATCTATTTAACCTCTAATGAAATGATTCATAGTTGCATCATACTAACATCTATAATTTATTTTAATTAAATTAATTTACACCATAATTTTTTTTTTAAATTCTTTTTTTCTTAAACTTCGTATCAAATCAAATTATATCATACATATCAAGATTGAGGGAGTATTAAAACTCTCATTAGTTGTTACAATAAACAAGTAAAATGAACTATATAAAGCCAAGTAAAATGAAATAAGCAATAAATAGCTAGACTCTAACCTACTTTTCTAGAGCCTCAATTATAAATATAAACTAATATTCCCTCTGTTTCTAATTACTTGTCCATTTTTTTAGTTGTCCCTAATTACTTGTCCATTTTGACAAATAAAAAAAGAACAATTTTTTTTTTATCTATTATACCTCAATTAATTACTTTGAAAAAAGTAGAATTTTTTGAAAACCTTAAATTTTTAATTCATACACTTCATAATTAATAGGGATAAAACGATAAGCTCACTATGTCAATAATTATTTTCTTAATAAGTGTGCAAATTCAAAAGTAGACAAGTAATTAGGAACAGAGGGAGTATATACCACACACCCTATTATCTCATCCATACAAAATGCTAGAACCTATCATTCATTTATTTTGGATTAGATGGGAGTAGTACTACGTCCTTTTCATGTTATATTTAACTCCAGATATATTTTACTAAACTAACCTGAATTTTAAATTTGACTACAATTACTTTATATAGTTATTTAATACTAAAGGTTATATGAAAAAAGAAGAAGAGGATTATCCCCTGTCTCAATTTATATGACTCATTTTCCTTTTTAGTTCATCTAAAAAAGAATGACATGTTTTTATATTTAGTAGTAATTCAATTTTAAAATATTTATTTGACCTAAATAATTTATAACCATATAAATATCGTCTATAACTTATTTTAGACCACAAATTTTAAAAATCTCTTTTTTTTTTCTTAACTTCCGTACCAATTAGTCAAATTATATCATATACAAATAGAGACGGAGAGAGTATTAAAACTCTCTTTATTTGCTACAATAAACAAGTAAAATGAAATATCTATTTTCTGTATAAAGCCAAGTAAAATGAAACGATCAATAAGTAGCTAGACTCTAACCTACTTTTCTAGAGCCTCAAGTTATAAATATAACACTAATATATACTACACAATCCATCATCTCATCCATACAAAATGATAGAACATACCAATAGTAGTAGGAGAATTATAGAAATGGAAATGGAATCATCATCAAATCTAGGAGAAAATATATCATATAATGTTGAGGATTGTAAGTACACACGAAGACACAAGAGAAAAAAGAAAATATGTATGTTTATTTTATGTGCCTATATGCTTTTCACTATAACCTCTACTATCTTGAATTTCACTGTTTTTAGGCCCAAGCGCCCTACCATCACTTCAATTCCATCACTCTCCAGGACCTTGCCGTGTCTGTCGACGCGGCCAGGTTCAAGGTCAGCCTCAACATCACCATGAATGGAAGCGTCTCTATTGAGAACCACAACAGGTAGAGACAGATTTATGATTTGAATTTGTTAGTCTTAATATTTATACTACTTTGTTGTTTAATTTCATCACACACGTGAACAAAGGGATTTTTTTTTTTATACGTTTTGAAACTTTAAATTTTAACTGTTACTCTCTCCGTTTATTTTTACTTATTCTGTTTGAAAAATTAAGAGATATTACCGTTTTGTATCTATTTTACACTTATTGTTAATTTCTAATTATTTTCTATTCATTTAGTAATGGCTGACTTATAATAATTAGAGGTAATATACTAAAATTATGATTTTATTTATAGCCTTTTACGATATGTATCAAGTTAAATAAATACGAACAAGTAAATATGACGGAGGGAGTACTTAATAAATTATGACTTTGGTCTTTGCAATAATTCAGTAAACGTATTTAACCTTGAATTAACTAAAATATGCATTTTAGATTCCTTTACATAATTATATTATATCTAAGTTGCTGTTCAAACTATATTATCTTCTAAATATGAAGTAACAGTCCAGTTGAGGTGATACATGATTAATTAAATGGCTTATAACAATCAATACTTTATTTGAATTGATGAAATTAAAAATTGCATATCAGCACAATAATTACCATTTTTCACTACTACTTAATTACCATTTCTGTCAATAGGGCCAGTTTTCAATACGAAGACATCAACCCTTATATCGAGTACGGAGGCCAAGAAATAGGAGATGTTCACATCCCGGCGGGGAAAATCGGGGCGCGGACCGCGACAACCATGAATTTCACGTTGATAATTATGGCGAATCAGATATCGTCGAATCCTAATTTGTTTTCGGACGTAGTTGAAAAGGGGATGTTACAATTAACTCTTTACATGAAATTGAAGGGCAAAGTAAAACTAAATGTGTTGTTTAAAATCAAGATCAAACCTTCCTCCAAATGCGATTTGTCCTTGGATATCCGCAATGGAACTCTAGCTAACCAATCTTGTCACTCTAAGATTAAGTTATAGGTTGAATGTATGAGACATATTTAGAATTTGAAATTTATAAGTTTTAAATTTTAACGTTGTTATGGATTCTTTATTTTTATTAAATGAATACATGAGTTGGGTTAAAACTATATGCCCCCAAAATTCAACGACTAGGGGTGAAGTGGGCTTCAGGATATCCGTTCTTACAAGATTTAGTATAGCTTTAGCCTAAATTAGGTATATATATTGAAAATTTTATTAAATATATATAGAAATTGAATTTAGGACTCAAATAATATACAAATATACTTGAGGTTCCGACCTTGAATCCACAAATTTCAAATTTTAAATCAGTCATTGTCATCAACACCTATATATGTGGAAGAGTACCTACTGTTTTATCCTTGTCTTTCTTCAATAAAATTGCACTCTAAGCAATATTGGTTATTTTCAAGAACACTTAATATTAAATATTAAATAAGATAAAAAATAATAAATTTTATTTTAATTTTATAAAATGATAAGTAATTTTGAACAAGTAATTTTAATAAACCAGGATAGGGGGAGTACTTCCTTTTGTCTAGCTATTTTAACTATCGTGCTTATTAAAAGTAGTTGATTCAACATAATTATTATTTTAAAATTTTAAAATATAATGTACTATTTTATTCATCTTTACTTTAATAAACAAAAAAAGATTAATACGATAATATTAAATTGAAGAATAAAAATAAGTTAATTTTTTAAAACGTGTAAAAATGATGAACAATAAAATGGACGGAAAGGAGTAAAATTTAATGAATAATGAAATGTCAAATGATTCTAAGAAAAGCATATACTTATTCTAGTTAGTATACATTTGGCATTGGTGCACGCCATCGAAGAATTCAAACCTCATTACATTGATATGGTCAACCGGTGACTTACTCCTTTCTTATTTTTCATTTCAAAAGTTGGGAAAGAAAATAACACAACTTCTAGGAGACTATGACTATAAGCCACCCCACCTCCACCTTGTTACCTATAACAAGAAAAATAATGTTTGTTTTTCCGGTTCAATTTTACTTGTTATATTTGAACATAATATAACATTAAAAATAAAATAAAAAATATATATTATCAAAAATTGTTAAAATCTTTGCCGATTATATACATATGTTATTACTCAGGAGCGAATCCACGTAGAGTGAAGGAATGTCAAGTGATACTTCTTCCTCAATTTTTTTTACTAAGTATATATAACTATACATAAAGCTATATAGTAAACAAAATGACCCTATTTGACAAAAGTTTTCCATTGGCGTGTTGGTTCGTAGGCTGATTTTGTTGTTTAAGGTCGGGGGTTCCCCAACCAATGCATATTTCTTGCAAAATATTTCATACTTATGCTTAAAATTTGTTTTTTTTGCAAAACATCTCATATTCATGCTTAAAGTTGTGGTTAATTAGAATTGAACTCAATATCTTTTCCAACTTAAAACTAGTCTAAACTTTTATCAAGGATATAACCTACTTACATTTATAATAACTAAGCTTTTATCTTTCCTTCCATAGATATCGACACCACTTTCTAAAAGTTCTATGTACGCAACTCTATTACTAATGCACATTTACAATTAGGGGTTCATCCGAACCCCTTCGACAAAGAATTATATGATTTACACATGGTTAAAATATTTTTTTAGGTATATATAGTAGATGTCGAACCTCTTTCAACTACTTCGTGTGTCTAGTTTTTCAGATTTTGAAACCCCTTAATGAAAATCTTGGCTCTACCACTGCACTATGCTATTACTTTTGTAAAAATCTTTAGTGGTGATGTTCTGGATTTTGTGAAGATTTTTGTCGCCACTAAAGATTCAGTTTCTTGTAGTGAATCCTAGTTAGCAACACTTAGATGGAAGGATTAGTTTTACGTGGCTTGTCACGTCACTTAAAATTCTGATTGTTAACTCTTGAGATAACGATGAAAATAATTTTTATCCCAAAATAAAACGAAAGATATTAATAAGTATTAATTTTTGTCATTTTCCATTTTGAATATAACATCGAACATGGGCATTATGTATGTCATGTTCTGTATTAATACGCGTAACACCACATGAGACAAGTCAAATGCGCGGGCATCTTTAATTAATCATGCGTTGCCTACTCCCATTTTTAATTTTAATGCCCCGCCAACCCATCATTTTTATCTGTCAAAGTCCAACTTCCTATATATCCACACTGTTAACTGCTTCTACAAACTTACCACTATATTTACTCGCTATTTTCTTCATCTCCATTACCTCGTCTAAGTTCTAGCTAGTTTACTTTTATTTTTTCTCAAAATCTGAAGAAACACAACACTAATTTCGATCGTCTAAAACAAGTCCGATGGGATCAGTGCAAGATGAGAATAAGGATGAATTTAAACAAAGTCTTACCCGGGGAAAACTCAAGCCTTCTTCCTCATCGTCGTTCCGTCTCCGGAGCCCGAGCCTGAATTCCATTCGTCTTCGTCGGATCTTCGATGTGTTCGATAGAAACCACGATTGTTTGATCAGCGTTGAAGAACTCAACCAAGCACTTAACGTGCTTGGATTAGACGCCGATCTATCAGAAATTGAATCCATGGTGAAATTACACATCAAACCAAAAAACACTGGTCTTAGATTCGAAGATTTCGAAGCTTTGCATCGATCTCTGAACGACGTTTTCTTCGGGTCAAAATGTGAAGATAAGCTCGGGTTGAATCCGGATCCGGTACAGGATGAATCGGATCTGAAGGAAGCGTTTGATGTTTTCGATGAGAACGGCGATGGATTCATATCGGCGAAGGAATTGCAGGTGGTGCTAGAGAAATTGGGATTGCCGGAAGGAAGTGAAATTGATAGAGTGGAGATGATGATTTCGTCAGTTGATCAGGATCATGATGGTCGCGTTGATTTCTTCGAGTTCAAGGATATGATGCGTACTGTTATTGTTCCTTCATGATTTTTAGTTTCTCTTGTAATACCACATTCCCGGCGCCGGAAAGTGACGTCACTTCCCGGCGTGTTATTTTTACTTGCCCTTTTGTATCGGTTCAGCTGTTTTGTGCTATCTTTGTATCAAACATACTCATCGTATAATGTGAAAAATTATGCATCGTCCGTAGGATTTGATAATTAAGTTGAATCATATTTTGCTATGATATGAAAAAAAAATAAAAAGAAAATTCTTACTCTTGCTAAAAAATTGTGAAAGTGAGAAGGGCCAAATTGAGTTTTATGGACTTTCGTTTCTCAACTAGCATAAGTGAAATATTACCTAAATTAAATCAGTAGTTAAGTCACAATTTTAATTTTATGAGTTTTGAATTTTATAGTGATAATTTTAAATGCTAATGATTGAATTCTGAATTTAATATTTTTACATAATTAATTAACTATTGTACATAAAAGTTTGTGTGTTCTATACTTCATTTTGAATTATTTTGCTTTCAACTAGTTAAAACCACAAAAATTAGTTTCATTAGGTAGTCCTATAGATTAATTAAGAATTTATATAAACTATAATAATTTGCTAAAATAAGATAAGAACTTATATTAATATTTTTGAACTCCTTAGCATGTTGGGATTGAAACCCAAGAACTAAGATGAATTTTAGATCAAAACTTAGAATTAGAAAATCATTGATTTGACTTAACAATTGATATTAAAATTAATCCAATTTTGAGTATTGAATTGAATTCTAGTAACTTATGGGTAACAGTAACTCGTTCATGTAATCAAATTTCAGATATCAAACCATTGGCCGCAAGGTTTGCCTACCCGTTGAAATAAAAGTGAGATTTTCAGTTTTAATTCGTTTGTTTTTCCTTCAAGGCATGACATACATGTTTTTTTTCTTGCTTTCTTATTTGGTATCGGAAGCTCGTATTGGAGCTCCGATTAAATCCAGATCGTGCACTGCAGGATCCATTTGAGGGTGACACTCCCAACATAATTTTTTTTATACCTAGAGCTCGAATTCGAGACCTTTGATTAAGGGTGAAACAGTTCCACCACCATATCATAACTCAGGTAAGTAGGACATACGTGTTGCTTGCTTGTATGCATTTAAACCGTTTAAGTAGGCTAGTTCAATTTTGAAGTATCTAGATTAGACCATGAGGTCCTAACCTGTGTTTATGTACTAGCTATTTGATGCCTCTAGCATAACAGTCTATTATATTGTGTCTTTAGGCATCGTGATGTAATAATATTCCATCTCAACTGAAGATGTAATTTCTAGACAGGTTTAGTTTGCATAATCATAATGATACCATGAGTGTGTTAGGGCGTCTAGATTATGTTTCTTGGTTTGTTGTATTCCACTGTTTAAAAAAGAATGATTTTCTTTCATTTTTAGTTTGTTTAAAAAAGAATACTTTTTTTTTTGGTAACATTTTACTTTTAGCTTTACACGTGGCTTGTTTAAGACCACAAAATTAAAAGACAATTTTGTACATTTGACATAACTTTAATTTAAGACCACAAGATTCAAAAGTTTTTTTTTTCTTCTTAAACTCCGTGTCAAGTCAAATAGGTCACTCTTTTTGAAACGGAGAGAGTAATATTGTTTAGTTGTTCAACATGCTTATTGACCTCTAGTGGAATTTTTTTATTAGCCAAAGCCTTATGGTCGTATATAATTGATCTCTTTATTTTATTGTAAGACCATTCTGAAACTTAGAAATACAATTATAGTATACTTCTTAATAATTTGTGTTGCTCATCAGTAGGGTTGTACATGGTTATGGTTAAACAATCAAATCGAACCGCAATCCGAATCAAACCGATTAAAAAAACCGATATTTGGTTGGATTTGGTTAGGTTTGGTTTTTGAATTTTGAAAACCGATACAATTTGGTTTGGTTTTGGTTTTACAAAAGAATATCCGCAAAAATAACCAAACCGAACCGTTAAATTATATATATAAATTTTATAATTATTTATATATTATTCATAAATAAAATATAAATATTTTATTAAATTTTAATTAACTGAAGTCTTTAACTTTATTATTTTCTTAAGCCCAACACTTAAATTTCAGCTCAAGTATTAAAATCCTAATTCTAACTCAACCAGAAATTTATTATTTAAGTGATTTTTACATTTGGAGCACTGATTTATTTATTTTTTGGTTTATTAGGAAAAATTCTCAATTGTCACAACATGCAAGATGAAATGTTAAATATTTATCCAAGACAACTCTGCTAATATTGATTTTCCACTACATATATACATTGCTTTCTCTTTTTAGATATAAGTCTTCTAACAGGGTAATGAGTTTTTTTAGTCCTGTTTCAATTGTTCTATGACTAGTATTGCTTAATAAAATTTACAATAGCTTTTCTGATTGTTTATGTACTATGTATTTGTGTCTATCGAGATGCATATGATCTCAAAAAACTATATACTTTCAAACCGAAATAACTAAAAAAATTGAACCAAACCAAATCAAACTAACAATAACCAAACCGACGGTTACTTTTTTGATTTGGTTTGGTTTGGTTTGGTTTTAGAAATTTAAAAACCGATTAATTGTGGTTTGGATTTGATTTTAACCAATAACCGATCCAAACCGAACCATGAACACCCCTACTCATGAGTCATGCCTTAGCTCTGGATCGCTCTCAGAACGATCACAAACCTAGTAGAATCTCACAACTATTTATGTCATTTTTCCCTCAATAATCTACTTAATAATCAAATCACTAGTAAATTGATCTTGAAAAGAGTATGCGCTCTTGACCTCCTGCAAATTTAACTGTACCGATTTTACGATAAACAAATACATGACATACGATTTCAACATAATCAAGACACCTTCCTCCTTCCAGTGTATGGGTCATTCAACATAATAGACACGTACACACAAAATGTACTAATAAAAAAAATATAATAAGTTAAAAGGTTTTATGTCCATTATATATGGTAGGTAGTAGCTAGAAGGCCATTGTCAAGAGGAAAAGAATGCGATGAATCTGGAGTTGTTGCTTCATTTTGTAGCATTCTCCCATTTATATAGCAAGGAAAAAAGGAAATATAAATTTGATTATTATAACAAATAAAGGATGGTAATTAGTCTAATTATACAATTTTAATTTTGCTTCCTGTTGTCCACAAAATTCCACTGCTTTTCTGCCAATAAATCCACAAAGTTTAACAAGTAATTTAAACTAATAACGTCACAGAAATGTTATTGTAATACGTTCTAGATGGTCAAATGCCTGCTCTCGTCTTAATGAGTCTCCATAAATAGACCCTTTTCAACTTTGAAAAATTAAACACATATACCAAACTTTTTGTAAAAATAAACCCTATTTAATACTTGAGTGGACGGATTTAGAGTTTTCACTAAATGAGTACAAAATATGAAGAAGTTAATATACAAAAGAGGTTCAACATTTATTATATATACATAAAAAATAATTTAAAAGATGTATAAATCGTGTGATAGCTAGCTAATTTGGAGGTGAGTTAGGCAAGTATTTAATTCAACATAAATAAAGCCATGCTTGGTAGTTCATTCAGACTTTATTTAATAAATTTAATACTGTATTTAGTTTGCAATTTAAAAATCTGCACAATCAATACATGTATAAATTAGGAGGAAAATTATGTATTATTTTATGCAATATATAAAAGGTGAAATAACTAATGCATAAATAACTAAACTCTGCATAAAATAGTACATAAATTCCTCTATAAATTGTCCTTACATTAACTCTAACCAGTTGCCAAACGACTTCTATAATTTTCTGTCGAACAAGTTTCATCCTACCTAGCTCCACCCCTAATCATATTATAAACTACTCCATAGTAATTAACTATATATAGATATTTTCTAACAATAACAATACACACATAATATAATGTACGTAGTTAATACTCATCCAAATATATCCATGTGAGATGAGAGAATCAAAAAGAAAATGCTATAATATATTTGTGACTATTAACAAACTAGCCTACTTTATATTCCATTATACACCTAATTAATCGATCCGTCGGTGATCATTTTACATGTACTCACATGATAGCAACTCACTAATATAATTTCATCAAACTATACTATAGTATATCATTTTTGGTACCATCCAAATATTCCAATTCGTCCTCATCTCTAACTATATCTCTCCAACCAAAACAATTTATTCCCCTATGTTTCAATTTTTGATTTCGAGTTGGTAAGCTCCTTTCACTTTTCCCTATTTTGTAATTTGTGCGATCAAACAGTATGTTAGATCAAAGAAGAAGTTTCTCATTCAGTTCCTTCGATTTCAATTCTTCAAATAATAGCGCTAGTCTCTTCTCGTCTTCTTCTGATGATTTTTTCGCGAGTAATTTCATTATGTATGATACGGAGGATGATGATCATGATGATGATGGAGCGTATATTGAAATAAACCTTGATCCACCGCGGTCTATACAAAACACGGTGCTGGAGGAGAAAGAATTTAAGAATTCTAATTCTTCAGAAGTGGAGTTGAGGATATCTTTTTCATCAACTGGAATTCTCCCAACTGAGACAACGACGACGACGACAACAACATGTGGTACCACACAGCATGCACAGGGAACAACAACAACAACAACGATGACTAAGCCAAGGAGGGGATGCCTTTTTGTATCGTTGACTCGCATTGTAAATGAGTTTGTAGCTGCATCGTCCGTCAAGACATCGAATTCAGTTAGAGCAATAGAAGCTAATAATAATGTTGCCCGTGAAAATGGACCTGCTCATGTTCTACCACTCTCTAAATCTGACTGCGCGGAGATGATACATACCAGGTAAATTTGTTTGGAGTTTATAGTAATATATTAGTGCATGATCAAGGCTGCTCAATAGAATTGGTGACCTAAAATCAATAATCCAGTTAACATATCTATCATAGTTAAAAAAGATAAAAAATAAATGGACATGATCTCCATACGCAAGATTCTCATTAAGGGGTGTCAATGATTACAGTAAAATATAAAAAGTATATGGACATCATCCCCAGACACATGATTTTCATTAAGCTCATTAAGGAGTGTCAATGGTTACAGTAAAAAATAAAAAATAAATGGACATGACCTCATGGAGTTTTTGCAACCCCTTAACTAATAGACTAAACCTTCAACTTGTTTTGAGAGGTGTCAATTTATGTATTTATATTTATTAAACTAAAATTTGACCTCTATATACAACGTAATTTTCCGACGAAGGGGTGTCACTCGACACCCCCTAGACCAAGGGTAGGTCCGCCCCTGATCATCCCGTTTAACTAGAGATTCCGAGTTGGAGTCTTAAAATAAAAACAATCTTTTTGTCTCTTTAATAGGTCTTTCCCGTCTCAAAATCGAAAAAATCATTATAGATATTGAATACCAGATGAAAAAAATTGAGGCCCGCAAAATTTGGAGTCTAAAGCCCTTGCTTTAGTGGTTTGACCTTCTGGCCGGCCTATATTGTTGATTTTTTTTACAAGTTCAAAATTTCATATTTAATAAGGTTTATGTATGGATATTTTTTGAAATAATTTAGTGATACAAGATATTATTTATAATAATATATAAAATTTAAACTTTTTATAATAACCCTGTCAAAATTGTGCTGCTTCTGTATTCAAACATTTAAAAAAAAATGGTCAATGGTCTGTTGCCTTAATAAATAAGTTTTGACGAGTAGGGGCCGTTGGGAAAAAGGGGGGGAACGTGGGGGCGGCAGAGGAGAATAAAATGAAAAGTAAACCAAAGACTAGAAATTAGGACCACGTAAATTAAATGAATTCATATTAAAACTTACATATATAACTTCTATTTATAAATATATAATATATAATTGTCAACTTTACTTTATAGTCAACTTTAAAACGTATACTTTTCTATATTTAAGATTTTTTGAAATTCTTAGTCCCAATGTTTTATAGTTATAAAATTACCATAGCATGCATAGTTGTATAAAACCTGTTAAAAGTTAAATTCTTATAACTTAAAATCTGGATCCATCTTGCCTTTGATTCTATGGTTAATTTGTATATGTATTATATTTTCTTTATTGAACTTCATGTCCAATTAAATTTTATCGTATAAAAGTAAGTCAATAATAAAGTATAAGATTACAACTTATTGTAAATGGTATGTGTTGTATATATATATTTTTAATTGAACATTATGTCCAGTCAAATGTTGTCGTACAAAAGTAAGTCGATGATAGAGAATAAGAATACTACTTATTGTAAATGGGGAAGATTACTTAAGGCAAATTTGTTCAATTTTCCGTAGTTGAAAGGCAGATTTGAGTCATTTTACTAACGATAAGAACATATTTAGAACCAAATTCAAATGAAGGGCAAAGTAACTCTATTTCCCATCGTTAAAGAGAACTTTCCCTACTTTCATTATGTGTTAATAATGTTACATTATTTTTACAGGAAAGATTGCATGATGGTTCCTTCAAAGAACAACGGTATTATGAACTTTATAGTAAAATTGAAGTACAAAAATATTCCATCAATGTTAATTTCCATGGTGACACCCAAACCCAAAAACGGACAAATCCGCGCCAGACAACCCTTGCTACAACGACGGCGCAGCAGAACCTGCCGGGGCAGGGATCCCATGAACAACAACAACAATCTGATGAAACTAAAAACTCACAATCATTCAGATCTTAATCATCAAGATGTCAACCACGACAAATCAACATCATCAGTTGCGGGGATAATAAACTTTAAGGCAATGAGAGGAGTATTAGACGCTCTTATTGTCAAAACTAATCGTTATTGCACGAGTGCAACAACAGGAGGGGGATTATTATCTGGCAATAAGCACAATAGCAGTAAAAGTTGTCCGAGTTCTATCAAGTCGTCACCAATGCATAGCAATGTCTGTGATGAAGACGTAAGAAAATTTTACTCGAGGGATAATTCTGTTCAGGCAGCCATTGCTCATTGTAAGAAATCATTTGGAACACAAGCAGAATTTGATTTTCATAGTTGACAATGTTCTCTTAATTGAGATGACTTTTGTATATATATAATAAAAGGTTGAGTAAAGGTCCATATTGGCCAATGGATGTCGAGCTCTTGCAATTCTTTTTCTGTGGTACGTGAATTGGGTTCAGAACATTGTAAGTAAACTGAATTTGGAACATATGTTCTATATATCATAAATTAAAGTACAAACCCCAATCATGTTATGATGACAACGTTCCCAAGGGTATCCTACTTGTTGACCCCCCGCAACTGAGTAGGCAATTGTTTACCCCATCCTTAATTCAATTTTCAGAACATTTTGGGCCTCCTACTCTCTCAATCAACAGCCCATACCTTTGTTCCCATTTCCCAGCCCATTTCCCCTTTCTAAATTTCCCAGCCCAATCCCTATAACCAAACATACCCAGCATACCCATACATACAACAATACAATAATACCCATTCAATCCTAATTATACATCAACAGCTATACAATACAACACCAACGCGACCCCACCTCCCCCAACTTCATCTTCTCCAGCAGAAATGCAACCCATCTGCAAAATCCAGCAGCCAAGTCACGAACAGCGACGCGGGCCCAGCCCATACCCGACCCAATTAACTCATCAACAACGTGAAAAGTCCAGTGCGTGCAATTCCCAGAAAAACGCAGCAGCTGGCAGCGCGACGATCCAGCAATCCAACACATAAACAACAGGGGCAACGTCCTTTTCATCGCAGCAGGCACGCAACTGTCCCCATTTCCTCTGCCGGAATGGGACGAAACCTCAGGGAAAAGGTGTCTCCCTCGAAATGGTGAAAGATTTGGGGGAGTTTGAATTTCGAATTTGGGCCCTCATTTTTTGTCTGTTTTCCATCTCTTTTTCCTTCGGAAGAAACCCTAATAATCCCCTATATATTCTTTTCTTACTCACCGAAAGAGGGGATTTTTTTTTTGATAAAAAATATACACAAATAACTTAAGCAAAAATAGCTAAAATACCTACTAAATACTTCAAGAAAACAGAGAGAACTATTTTCGATTATCGCTGCTTGAGTTGGAACGTGTGGTGGTGGAAGTCAGCCGTCTTCTAGCTCGTCTCGTCCCCGTCCGCTGCTTCCAGAAAGGTAACGCCTCCCCCTTCATATGAGTTTTCTTCCTTTATGTTTCAAAATGGTGTCTTATTGGTATTCTGGAAGTTTGTCTCCTGCTGATAGCTATTAAGTTTTTGACATATTGATACGCCTTATTTATGATGCTTTAGTTATTTCATTGTCTACTAGTGAGTGTCATTTTCGATTTTGTTTATTTGTGCCTAGACTCGACGCTACTTTGTTGTTCATTTTATGGGTATTTCACTATCCCTTCTTGAGTTTATTTGTTTGAATATCATTGAGCTTGTATGCCTTCGTTCCCCTTGTTTGTTGATGTCGATATCCGCATCCGGTTTTACTATTTTAAGGTCTAGCCTTCTTTCTAAATGAAAGCAAAATCTTGGAAAATTCACTAATATGAAATGGTGTGTTGTTTTAGTTACTGTGTGTTGGATGCAACAAATGGGTGCT
>JAJOOO010009436.1:0-14536 GCA_029582685.1 Solanum piurae | reverse complement strand
CAACCACCCTGAAAATATAATGTCGGTTGGTTTGGTTCTCGGGTTGACTTTTTTTATTTAAAACCAAACCAATACAAGTATAGTCGGGATTTTTTTTTCCAATACCAAATTAAGTAAACCAAACCATAAGTCGAATTTTTTTCCGATTTTACTCAATTTTACTATTTAGTTCAATTTTCAATTCAATTTTGTACATCCCTTATGACAATGCAGAAGTTAGGATTATAATGGTCAATATGACTGCATCTATTAATTAATTAATTAATTAATACCTGGACTCACCCATTAATGACTTTAAAGGCTAAAACGTTTAAAGAGTTTGCCTATAATGAGATAGGTTCTTGGGTATCAGAACATGTAATTAGTCTTGCTAGACTACTGAGCCATGCTTCTTCATTATGTTTAGTGGGCTCATTTTGTTTACCTCTTAACATTTTATAATGAATTTATTCATGTAAAAAACCAAAAAAAATTGACGAAGCGGATTCAGCTGAACCTCTTAAACCAATATAGGTGTAAAAAGTGAGTCAAGTAAAAATACATAAATTAAAATATTTGAATAACCCATATTTGATATACGAATCAAAGATGGGATAGACCAACAGATATTATGAATCATATTATCAATTGTTTTCTTATTATGTAAAAGAAATAAGTACTCCTAGATTACAAGCATTTTTTTTCTTATTGTTTTTCTTTTAAGGTGTGTTTGGTATGAAGCAAAATATTTCCGTTCTTCCCTAGAGAATACATTTCAAATAATATTTTTCTTATACCATAACCTTGATAAGTATGTTTTTTTTAAAGATTTTTATATGTTACATACTTTTAAGGGGAGTGCAATTGGTGGTTATTATATTCATGAATTATTCATGTTTTATGATGGATAATATGAATTGATCTATGTTTGACCATTTTTGAATGATTGGATACCTAATTCATTTAACATGAGTTGAGTCAAGCGGATAATTAGTTATGAGTCATTTAGGTATTATTTCATGCAGAAAGAAGTTAGAATAACTAATATGTAAACTAGTAATACGTGAATAACTCTAACCAGTCACGAAACAACCTTTTTAAGTATTGTCAATGTATTAGAACACTAAATAATGGAAAGGCAAAAAAATATAAGCAGAAGTATCTACAACTTGCATTTCAGCTGTAAAATTTTGAGAGAATTATCATGCTAATGCGATTAACTAAAAAAGTAAAATGAAGGGAAGTGCATCATATTCTTTGTGCTACGCCCACATATTTCATACTCCATTATTTAATTCAGTAGGAGTAAAATAGAGAAATAAAATGAAAGTAATATTTTATACTTACTATATAATACAAACATCCAGGAGAGGGAGAGAGAGAAAAAATATTGTAATGCGTGCGGAAGTTAAGAATCCTGCGTGCAATGTTGGCTCCTTTAACTAACAGATGAGATTCCATGAGAGCTTGGACCCACCCACCCTGTCAAGCTTTTCCCTCTACTCTCACTCAATCAATATTCATTCTTTACTCATCTACTTTTTTCAAACTTCATCCTTCAAAATTCTTAGCACTAAACTCGTATTGAAATTCTTATGATTGAAAAATAGCCATTATTATAACAACTACTTTTCAGAGCAGAGCTGGAAGTGGTGGCCAGTGGAGTTATTTCAATTCTAATTTCTGTCATTTCTTTAGACATTGCTTTTTTGAAATTTTTATTCCAAACAAAGATAAGGTAATCAAAACCCAAGTTGGAATTAGTTATTCTAATCTTACATAATGTGGCAGGGAACTGCTAACATGTGACACACACATCTTTACTGTGCAGACCAATTCTACCTAATCAAAAAGATAAAGGATAGTGCTATCCCAATTGAAATCTGCAGAGACAAGTGGGATTTTGCTGAATCACAGAGAACGCATCTGTGAAGGAACAAAACCCCAACTGTATGCCTGCCTGGCTCAGGTGTATTTTCACTTCTTTCAACCATCACAACTGTCAACAGAAAATTAGAGAATATTAAAATGCCTCACTTTTATGTTATCTTAATTAATTAGATCAAATAATGAGAGCAGAAATCTAGTTCCATACGACCAAAAGAATCATCGTTCAATCCTTCTCCTGTACTTTCTGTTTACCAGTGGGAATATCGTACACATTTTAGGTGGAGTAACTGGATAATCACTTCATTTACATGTCTCTAGAATACAAGAATAGAACATGAAAGTGACGAGGAATGCAAAAATATTGATTGCTTTACTTCTCGAAAAGCATAAACTGCCAGACCACCTTAACAACTGGAGATGTAATTCATAAGAACCAATTAAGGCTAATCTTCCCAACCCAAAAGAGAAGAGGAAATTGAGCTAGGGCAATAAACAATAGGAGATAATGATGGCTACTTGAATCGTACGTCCTCACCTCTGCAAAGAGAACTCTCTTCATCGTCTTCACCAAGAATATTCCCATGCACAAACATGTCCACGGCATCAAAAAGTAGTAAGAATAGTTCGATATAATTGTTCCCAAAAGAGCTATGGACAACCCTGCAAAAGCATATCCTGCGTATGAAACAATGTCAAGGAGAGGAGCCTCTCCACTACCCAATGACAACAACGTCATCTTCAGCAATGAAACTTGTAAAAACCAGCCAACCAATCCCTTGATAAACAGCCAACTGAGAGCTTCTGGGCTAAACCTGACAAGATTAAGAATTAACACAAGCAAAAGGAAGAGGATATAGTGCAGGGAGGTATTCCACACTACAGAAGTTATTGCAAGAAAGTAAAGTGTCACAATTTGCAGTATACTGGGAACATCAAAAAAGAGGCATACACATGGGTAGAATAAGACTAAACAGACCATAGTCAGAAATCAAGGAAACATCACCAATTATATCTGACATGACATACCGAAAACTACTCCTTTGTCCATAGCTAACTATCCTATTTTCTGTTGAGTTGTGCAAGATTTGTTTACTTTCCTAAAGAACATTCTTTTATATACTCTTTGGCAGGAGTATCTTCTTATAATTCAGTATTTAGAAGATATCACATGCCCTTTCTGTAATGTTAATTTTAACACTACCTTTTGGACCCACTTCAATCTAATATAACAAAATTTCAATTGTTACCCAAGTCATACTGTCCAACCAAAGAAGGAACCTAGATTGGGATTGAAGAGATGGCCTAAAGGAGATTAGCACCAAACAAAATCATCTGGTGTAGCAGATAGCTTCACACAAATAACTGAATTAAGTACTGTTGCTGAAAACATTTTAAAATTTCCTACACTGTATGTTCAAGTATAAATGTCGTGGCATTTGGCACTTCAACAAATATGAGGTGAGCAACCATTACCAAATTCAACACAGATATTTGATGGGTAAAAGATCATGTACTTATTACTATTACTAACCACCACATTCAAAGCTTAAATGAAGCTCAAGGAAACAATAAGCTTACCTCCCCTGCAGACCCAATGATAAGCCAGCAAGAACAACATAAGTACCAAAGGCCATAAACGGAATGTATAAATCTGGAGCATTTATGTCATAGATAGGGGGCTTATAGGATAGCCTGCCACCAACAGGCTCTGTGATTCTTGTCCAATGACCCTGCAGACAGTTGAGAAGATTACTACTAGGGGAACATAATGCTAAGAGATACTCCAACGAGATCAAGGCTAACAAAATCTTACTCTATGTAGGAAAGGGAAAAGGATAACTTTCAGTTTGTTTCTCACGTACTGGTCATTCACTTGGAAGTAGTACTGGGGATCAGAAAAATATCTACTTACCTGTTTACATAAAAAAGTTGCAAGTTAGAATTCATTTCTACGAGCAAAGCTACACAATCAGTGTCATCCAAAAATAAAATATTATGGATGGAATGGTAGGTGTTTTTATCTGAAAGAAGGTAAGTATTATGGAATGGTAGATGTTTTGGGCACTAAAAATGTTGAAATAAGGCAGTTAATGGTACTATCGTCGAAAATATCTTTATTGTGTTGCACAACCTCATTTTTCCAAAACATCAATACAGTTAATGTGATTCCATGAAATACATAAATAATTTTTTCTTTATTTGCAACAACGATGAAGCAAAATAAGAGGGATAGCAGCGATTTAAGTGCAAGGGACGGAAGCAGGTGAATGCTCCACTAAGAATGTAATTACCATTTAGAATTATTTAGGCGAGAGAAATATTTGCTGAACTCCGGACTATTTCAGAAATTAGCTTTTAAGCACTTCAAAGGAGAAAAGACATTTTTGCGGCTCATGATAATACAGAAAAATTACACTTGAGCCGAGGGTCTTTCGGAAAAAGCCTTTCTACCTCCACAAGGTAGTGGTAAGGCCTACATACTTCCTACCCTCCCCAGACCTCACTTGTGAGATTTCACTGGGTATCAGGGTATGTTGTTGTTGTTGTTGCTGTTGATAATACAGAAAAAAATCCTGATGCACATGAGACTTCTGTTTGCTATAACACTTTGAAGTACAAGAGAGGAAAAACTATATTTTAGAAAAGAAAGTTCTAAAATGCTGTTGCATTATCAAACCCTAAAAAGGATGGCAATTTACATAATTTCCACTGATGGTTTCCTCATTCTTTCTTTTATTTATTTTGCTAGTTTCTGCATGATGCTTTAGTCACAAAAGCAACTCTAATTCAATCACTCTTTGTGACAAATACATATATCATTTATGAAGAAAGCATCTATATCACTTGCTGTGTGAGGGCAAATCTTTTTCCCTGCCTTAGCAGTGTACTTTAGTTAATCCAACAGTTAGCAAGACAAAATACCCTGTCCAATCTCTTCCCCTTTTCCGGTCCCAATTCCACTTCCCTCAGCATTTTACCACCCTGTGACCCTTCTCTAATCACCTTCTCCTTCATTGATCAACCATCAGGGTAATTTCCTGGGTCAATATACCTGTCATTTGCTAAATAAACTATAATCACACAAACTTATGTAGTAATGTTACTTTCTTTTATAATGATGGTACCCAAGTCATTTGCGTGCCTCCTTGACTAATCCACAGGTACCTAATTCAAATCGGGTAACTCCACCCAGCAAGGCTTAGGCAGATTGGGAAAAAAATGAATAAGTAAACAGATTGCAGATTGGAAAATCTTCACCAAGTGTCGCCTCTATTAGGACTTGAATCTTCATTCCTCATTTTGCCCCAACTCTTACAGCGCTACATCACGCCCGTAGGGATCAAAAATAATTATGTCACATACCAGCGTCCACAATTTCAATAATCGCCCTTGTTAACAATCATTCCATCCAATCTGGTACGCACACTTTACATCAAGACATTACGAGTATTCAAACATCAACGAGGAGGCAAATATTTATTTGTAAGAGTAGAATCAGAAGATGGTGCAATAATTTTCCAGTTTTATTATTATTGGTTCCATCTCCTTTAACCACCTATTCCTCTTCTTCTAAGCAGAGGTCATATAGTTTTTTTGCTCACAGGTAGATGCCAATTTGAGTGATACTGACTCATCAATTGCAGTTATTAAGGAGTGGAATTTTCTTCACCTTGTTTCAAAATTTCAATCACTATATGATGATGGACGGAAGAACCCCTTACATCTGAAATTCAGTTCAAAGTTCAAATCACACTTACTTTACTGTATTAGTAACAATGCCTATTGAATGATGTCATCAAAGTAAAGACAAAGTGTGCTACTTGCCCTTGGGGATTTCTCGGTTATAAAAAAAAAATCGAAGTAGAAAAAAAAACAAATTGAAATCTTACAAGAAAACTATTATTATGGTGGAATGACTCTAGATAAAAAAAGTAAATAAAGAAAGAAAAAGAAAGCATTATTCCTTCGCCTATTGAGAAACAACATTCCTTTGCCTACTGTTATGTCATTATATATTCCTAACATATGTTCCACCAGCTAATGAACAACTATTAACATAAGAATCATTATTTTTAAGAAACCTATACAAATAAAATAAACTATGGAAAAACTTACATTACTTTGAACATAATGAGAACTTGATCCAAGAATTTTTTCTCCATAAGCCCCTAATCCACCTCTAATGAACCCAGAGCTAGCACCAGAGAGTGCATTTCCAAAAGGGTTCGCTTGTGTATTAGCAGGCGGTCCTCCGGGCTGTGCTCCAAGGTTATCATACATTTCTGCAATATGTGTGGTTTTTCCAACACAAATGTGAGTAAATCAGCATACGCAAAATCCTTTGTTTCATTAATAGATTGGAAGCCATGAGCAGTAGCAGCTCAATGTTTCCGATTTCAGACATTGATAGGATAGTGTTTAGAGAAAATTTTGCAGCTACAAGAAGTAAAGAAGTCGAAATTTCAAGCAGCAAGTGTAAAGAAGGTGAAGGTACAGCTGAAGTAATTACTAATCACTGCTTCAAGTCTTCACCATACCTTCTAAACACCCCCAACTAAGGGTAAAACTCAAGATTAATAGCTGGATAGAAAAGGAAGTGATGAAAGAAGGAAGCTTTGAACCCGTACCCCATCTTTTGCATGCAGGTAACAGCATCAATTACACACAAACTTACGCCTAGGATATGACAGCTTGAAATGCGATATTGACGCTTTACACATCGAATAGTGGAGTACAAGAAGGGCTGATGGAAACATAGAACCAAAGGAATTACCTAAAGTCATGCTTGGTGGGAAAGTTTGACCAGTTTATAGGAGTTGGTGAAAGATTAAGCCATGTCAAGAGTAAGGATGTCTATCGGGAGAGGCCTTGTTTGAACTGCTGTCAGATGATGAAGCACATGGGATTGGAATGGGGGAGGGAGCTGTTCCATCTCGACTGATGATCTATTTGAGATTGGAGAAGGGAGTAAGAAGCAAATTCCACAACAGAGAGCCGAAATTCAAAGCAACTACGAGAAGATTGCAGGGATGGCTAGAGAGGAACTGTCAATCTGCCACCATGAAAAGAGACTCTGGGAATGTGAAATCATACATGTCTAATATTTGCCTCCTGAGCATATTTCTGATCGAGGGGATGATGAAGACAAAACCAAGTCCAGCTACTGGGAAGTATCAAAGGTACATGGTTTCCATGATGGAGTCAGAATAGGAAGGGGAAAGACTGTTTGCTGGGTCTGAGAAAGCAGAGCTTTTGGAAGATTCTATAAATAAAATTGACAGTTTCGAGAAAGAGAAATGACAACTGGCACAGATTGAAAGGAACAGAGAGGTAACCAAAAGAAAAATGCTAAAATCACAGGTATCAACTTTCATGAGAGTAGTATAGGTTGGAACTTAAAATATTTAGAGTGCTCAGTCATCTATGATGAGAGGAAGTGGAGAAAAGCCATAGAGGTGTGAACAAGACGAGTGTAAGGAGATGATGCTTCCATAACCCCGTGAAAATTAAAATGCTATCATGAAATGCAACAAGTTTTAAATAATTACAACAAGAGATGTGAAAAAGGCACGTTGAAAAGTTGATGTCCTGATGTGTTCTACATTCAAGAGACAAAAGGGAACTGATTACGGAGCCTATAATCCGAACAACGGAATCAATTAGGGGTGGGGGTAGAGGGGTTGCATATATCTTCGGAGAGCAGCCTAGCATACTTTGGTGATTCGGAATAGCTGGATTTTTTTCTTTATTAGAGGCTATTATGATGCCACAGTAAATATCATAAACTTGCCATGCACAATGAGGATTTTTAACGAGTCTATTAAAGAATGAATAGAGATTTCAGGTGTAACACTACATGTAAAATAAAGTGTAATGCTAAAGAGTTTAATGAAATTTTATGTATAGTAATGGCAGGTATCATCACGAAGACACAAATTAAGGTCATGTATCATATAGTTGTTAAGACAATTGAGATGCTAACCTTACTGAAATAGTACTGTACAAATTTAAATGGGTGTGCCCGGTTGACAAAAGGCAAAGCTTCACGTAATTGTGCACTTGGGTTTTTCAAATATCTGCAAGCAATAAGCACTTTTTTAAAATAAAGATCCTCAAACACTAACCAATTAATAAAGGTTGCTTTTTTTCTTTAGATCAGGTAAAGTAAAATAAAGTTTTATTTTCACACGAGGGAAGCTAAAACAATTGCCATGCAATTTCCACTTCAACCAGATGAACCAAATTTTAAAATTCCCACAACATACTGCACTACATATAACAGCTGAAAGTCAGGCTCTGTACAAATTACAACACATAAATAACGAAGGATGGTTTTGTACTGTATTAAGAAATTGATTTTAGTTTGTTGACTTTTAGAATTCTCAGTTTTCTTTACTTCTTTCAATAGGAGTTTCACAGTTCCTTCCAATTTCAGAAGAATTTGTTTCATGAAGAAAGTAGGCATGTCCAAACACACCTATTTCTAAATTCTCAGCAGGCCATATTACCTAAGTAAATCAACAGTGTCTAATAAATACAGACAAGGAACAAATTTTATCTTCCTAAGTGTAAATTGCCAAGAAGAGCAAACCCTATTTGCTAAACATGGAATAGATTCCATTCATTGAGGAGACTTTAAATTTTTGCATTGCCATCACCACAAAATGTAAACAACAAGTGTCATTTTCCAAGCTTCCTCTATCTCTTTCTAGCAGTACTGAGATGAAGAACTGCTAAAGTTAGTTACTTGATCAAATCCTCAAAACTTCAAATACTCCCCCCCCCTACTTGATCAAATATCAAATCCTAAAAACATCAAAATCCCCCCTACTAAAATGAACGAAAAAGTTGTTAGGAGACTTGGTGCGCCACTACATGGATAACTGCAATCCAAACATATAATGAGAAAAGACAGGTGATTAATTTAGGTCCAAGAACTCTGTAGTACAAGACAACAACTGTGTGAGATCACTTCCCACAAAGGTTAATCGATTTACTATAGCTGGGGAGAAAACATTCATTGTTCCACGCCACCGTTTCAAATTAAATTACACCAGCAAAATATCTCATATCTTGTTACACAAAAGGGTGCAGGTTTTACAAGTTTCAGGAGCAGAAAGGGAACCCATATAATCAATATTTTCAAATTGCATTTCATTTCTGTCTTGTTTAAGTCTGGAAAATGCCATGGATCCATAACACCAGTATTCAAATCTCTACAATAAATGATTCCCAAACTCGATTATAAAGAAAAGAACTTACTAGTATAGAGAGAAATAGAAATCAATTAAAAGAGGAAAATCACAATGCGAAACTTTTACGAGGCAGGATCATATATATATATATATATATATAATTCATGCGTTAGTTACAATAATTAATCTAAAAATTTCTCAGTCAGGAAGAAAAAAATTCACCTTTCTGGAGAAAAAAACGGAGATAATTGAAATGTAGCAGTAATGAATATCTCAAACATTAAAACTTAACAAATAAGGCGTTGAAGGGCAGATCCAAACTTAGAAGCCAAGATTGCAGACCGAGAAAAGAAATCAAATGGGTGGGCAACCATATTTTTATGACCCGACCCATATTCTATAGCTTTTCACTAAAATTATTTCGGGGTGACAAATAAGTTAAATAACAGAGGAATTTAAAAACAAATATATACTTGTGTTATAAAATAATGATAGAATACTAAAATCAAATGGAAAAATATAGAAAGAAGAAGAGGAAAACAAAGGTAATAAGAACAAAGAAAAAGGAAGAGGAGAGGAGAAAGTAATAGTAACCTTTTCTCAATGTTTTTGGGTGTCATATATCATATACAATATAGGCCTTTTATAAGCCAAGAGTAACTTGGAAAACTAAACCTGCTACAGTAACATGTGGGCCATAGGACATCCACATCCACAAATTATTTACAACACTCCCCCTTGGATGTTCTTGTAATACGCATTGTTTGTTGACTTATTTCAAGCTGCTTGAAGGAAGCTACTTGTAAGCTGATGGTAGAACCTGAGCTACTTGTAAACTGTTTATAAGAATCTTCTTTTGTACGTTGCTTATAAGAACCTACTTGCGGAGCTGTTGGTAATTTGATTATAGGAATCTGTTTGGAAGCTGTTTATCAGAACCTACTTGTAGAGCTGCTTCTAAGTTGCCTTCTCGGTTTTAACCTTATCCAGAGAACTGTGTAATTTGTATCCACTATATGATGTATTTACTACTAGTTGGAGCTCCTCAATAGATCATGTGCCTCATTAAAACCTTACTAGGAAAAACCCTGTGGAAAAAAGTCCTAGTGAAGGAAAAAAAGTATGCATATCTTTGTAATACGCTTTGCGAGTTGCCTCATTAAAAACCTTACCAGGAAAATCCAGTGGGACAAAATACTTGGTTAAGGAAAAAAGAATGCAGTGCGTATTTACTCCCCCTGATTAAAATATTATTTAATTCTTGTAAAAGATGTCTCCCAATCTTATACTTGGTTTTCCAAATATTGATATTGATTGTGTCTTTGTGATCAAATCATATTCATAAAAATGTTGCATCCTTGAGCTTATCTTGATATATCGTTTTCTTGTTCGTTGGATATGTTGAGATCATCCAAATACATTTTTGACAATCACTTAGTTTGTGACCTCGTCGGCGTAGACAAATTGCTCATCTGACTTGTTTGTAGCAATATCCAAATAACAAAGACTTTCATGATAATAACATTGACAGTCTTGTAGAATAATAGGATGTGACAATATTTTGTCATGATCCAGGGGTACCCCTAGACGTAACACGACGTACTTGACCCCAAAAGGGGTCGCATACAAGCCCTTAGTAAAATCATACACATAAAGCCATAAGAATGATGCGGAAAATTTAAAACTTTTACAATCGAAGTCCAACTTCTTTTTCATAAAATAAAATCATAGCGTCTAGACCTTGTCTCAATCACCATCTAGAACATAGGAATACAAACTTAGGGCCATAATCCTTTACATCAATAGTCTTGAATATAAAAAGTACAAAAATAGAAACTAGAAACAATAACATCTTGTCCTCGAACTTGAGGACTCACCAAGCCTAGGGAATAGTCAACCCAAGCTTCTCTTGAAGAAAGTGGAAGTACATCTCAACGATCGGAACCTACACTCATAGTATATGTAGAAGAAATGGGTTAGCACATAAAGTACTAAGTATGGAAGAATGCATATGTAACAACCCAAAAAACTAGTAAGACCAAGCTAGAGCCTAACGGAAACTAGTAGGTGAAACTAGAGCCTTACGTGTGAGCTTCTGAGGTTGATGTTTGGTTGTAGGTTGTATATTGACTTCCTGAGCTTAGGTTGAGGTGTCTAGGGGTTAAACATAAAGGTATAACCCTCAAAAGACCAACCAATGGTCCTTGAGGGGGACCCTAAAGTCTAAACCCCCAAGGCTTCCTAAAACCAAGAAGATGCCAAAATATCATGACCTACGGATGGGGACTTACGCCCCGTAGGTCCATCCACACCCCGTGGATGGCCTCCGTAGGTCAAGACCCCCAAGTCCATGTTGCATACTCAAACCACGACCCCACAGTATGGGGCGTGACCCCATCCACGGTCCGTGGGTGGGGGTCTCGTGGTTTGTACTTGTAGGCAGCCTTAGACTCGGCCAAAGGGTGGTTAGTTTAGGAAATTCATTTTAAAGTTGTTTTCATTAGGGGTCGTTTAATATGGGTTTATGTCATATATATAAAGTATTTTAAGGTATTAAACACCTCATTAATTCATTATAACCCAAGACCCCAAATCAAAACCCAACTACCTCCCTCTCCAAGAATCTTCTCTCTAGAACCTCCATTGAAAAACCAAGAAGAAACCAAGTTAGAGCTTCAAGATGAGAGCTTTTCAATACGAATTTGGTTTGATTCTACACCTAAGGTATGAGAGTTTTCATCCTTGGGAAGCTATCACCCAAGGTGCCCTTTAAAGCTTTTATCTCAATTTTAGAAAACCCAATGAGCTAGGGTTTCAACTCAACCTCATGGATTCCTTTAAAAGTTGTTTTTAAAGGTTGAATTCTATTTTTTTTTATGAATGAATCGCTGATTTTACATGATTTTAACTTGAATTATTCAAGAATCCATGAGTTCTCCAACCCTAGCTATGATTTTTCTTTACATTATGAATGTTGTTGCAAGTTGATCCAAATTGATTGGATGTGAGTTAATTATGATGTAATTACATAATTTAAGTATGATTCTACATGTATTCTTGATTAACCTAAGATTCTAGGGTGAAATTGATATAGCCTAAGGTTATGTCATTAAAGAGGAAAATTAAGGGCTTAGATGTGACCTTCTAAAATTGATGAATTGCCTTAGATTAGATCACCTAAACATGAATTGCTTATGAGTGAATCTTGTACACATGAATGAACTTGATTAGGTCTTACATGATGAATCATGGTTGAGTAGTATTGAGATTTAGTTTACTTGATGCTATATGACTATAATTGAGTAAGAATGAAGCATATGATTAGTCTACCTTAAGAATTAGGTTTACATGATGACCATGTGAGGTGTTGCTGAAGATGACTCCTAAGGCTTTAAAGGTAAAAGCTAAAGGGAATGAACTATGAATAAAGAGGCTTTAAAGAAGAAAGCTATTATGCATGTTGAATTGTATAAGGTATTATTATGGAAGGAATTTACCCACATGACCTACAATATGAGTATATGAACCTATACATGCAATGAATAAACTATTTGAGTTATGATTATATACATGTCTGTTATGATAAATGTTAGATGTGTTGATTTACATGGTCTATGATCATTGAATGCAATATATGTAAATGATGCATGATTGTGATATTATGTACATACTTATGAACACTTTGAGAGGGAAGTGTCTATGATGATAATGTTGTTATTGTGTCATTGCAAGGACAGTTACACACACACTCCATGCATAAACATGATTATGATGTATCTATGGTATCAATTGAAAGTCTAGTTCTCATATGCACCTTTACACATTATTATGAATGAAATGTACATGACCATGATGATCATATTGTGTTGATTGAAAGTCCATTCTCATGAGAACACATGATCTTGGTGTGAAAGTTATTCTCACATACTAATTATGATTCTAAGGTTGAAAATCCATTCTCACCTAATTGAATCTATGAGCTATTTTATGAGTTGGGTTGAACGAAGGGTAGAATACCCCTTCAAACATGTAAATTCAATTCAAGACTAAAACAAGTAATTTTGGGAAATTATGCTTAGCACCGAGTGGATATGGTCAATGAGGTAGATGCCCTTCCGTCAATACAATAGGTCGGGTCATCTAAATTATTCTCATGAGATGGAAGCTCCTCCGCCAATACAATAAGTCGGGTTTCTAGAAGCAATCTCCATATCCTATAACTATGTGCCCACATAGGTCTTTAGCTAGTGGATCCATCTAAAAGCTAATATATTTAGTTCTACCTTAGGCAAGTAGGACACTTTTTTTCGGTGTGGGGTTACACGACACCGGATTCAATGTAACTCACATGGTCTATATCGGTTAAGGCTATATTCCCTCCATGAACAAGAAAGTGAGTTATGTTCTATGGTTCCTTAAAAGGGATACTTAGTATGAGTGGTAGTATGGGATGCCATTCATACATGGCACAAGTAGACCTTGAGAGTAGCCATGGTGTGTTTCTCTTATTTTTATAAACTATGAATATGAAACATGAACTATGACTAATGACTACTCAAGAAGATCTACTTAGTATGAGTGAGGGTACGGGACTTCACTCATACATGGCACAAGTAGAGTTTGAGAGTAACTATGGTGTGGTTCCATTATATTATGACAATTTATGAGTTATGCATGCTTTATTATGAATCATGAACATGAACATGAATATGAACATGGACTATGCTTATGACTTCTAATGGGTTTACTTAGTGTGAGTGGGGGTATGGGACTTCACTTATACATTGCACAAGTAGACTTATAAGGGGGTTGTGGTGTGGTTTCCTTATGCTATGAAGATATATGAATCTATGTATGCATGATATGGGTTGTTGTTATGAATGACTTTATTTATTACAAATTATGAACATGAATGGCTCTTTGTCTATATGTGTTGGCTATGAATAGGGTCAAGGTATTCTATGCATGATCATGGTGGCCTAGAAGTGATACTTAGTGTAGATAGGATTATGGGGTCCTAACTATGCATTACACAAGTAGAGCTCAAGGTTGCTTATGTGATGATTACTTTATGATGCGATGATCTTTGTATTTGAATATGTATTATGTTATGATTGGAGACTATGTATTGTGAATATTGGGATATGCATTATGCTTATGTTGGAGACTATGGTTGTAATTATGATGATATCTCTTATGCTATGATGATGTTCATGGTTTGAGACATAGTCTCATAGATTATCTTTCATTTTATAAAGGACTTCGATTGTAAAGAAAAGTTTTAAATTCCACACTATTTTTCTATGATATTATGTTCAAGTTATGCTATGAGGCTTGATACGCTCAAATTACACCTCCCTAAAGAAGCATAAACGATCGTTATCAAGTAAAGAACCCAACTTGCAGGTTGGGGTCGATCCCACGAGGAAAATGGTTTAGACTTTACTTTAACACACAATTATATCCAATTA
>JAJOOO010009435.1:0-25264 GCA_029582685.1 Solanum piurae | reverse complement strand
ACCAAATAAGCATAATATATTTTTAAAAATAATTATAATACATATATATTGCATATTTAATTCACTTTTAATACATATTGCAGATTTAACATAGTATTGCTATAAATGGTAATAAATAAAAAATATCGCTAAAATCAGTAATTATTTATTAAAATGCACCCATCCAAGTAATTTTTCCTTTATTTAAAATATGCTTTTCTAGTGACTTAAGTTCTGTTTTATAATCAATTTGTTTTAATAATTCCTTTTCAAATGATAATATAGCTAATTCATTCAATCTATCTTGAGACATTGTTGATCTTAAAGAAGATTTAATCAATTTTAATTTTGAACAAAGAAAGATTTGGTTGAGGCAATGGTTACAGGAACTGTTAACATTATCTTATAAGCAATATGTGTATTTGGAAAAAAATCAAATCTTTTTATTTGATTGAGTATTTTCATTACATCATTATCTTCTACTTGTATTATTTATCTTTAACACTTTTAATTCAAAAAATAAATCTAAACCATCAATTCAGAATAACTAGTATGTGTTAAAGAAAGTTCAAGGTTAAGACAATATTTTAAAAAAAAAATTCATCATCTAGTAATCTCAATATTTTACTACTAAATAAGAAATCAAAAATATTTTTATATGCTTCAATTGGTTCAAATCTATTTTAAAGTGAAAAAATAGTTTGATCTACTCTACATATATAACGTAATCAACTCTAAAGATTGTTCAAGGGACTTAGTGATTTTGTTATCCATATTTTCATCAAATTGTTTCTTACGAAAATCATATTTATATTCATGTCATATGCAATTTTTTTAGTAGAAATCATAGCACTCATAGTACATAAATTTTTTTATTTTTTTTTAAAAAAACAACATATATGAGTAATTGATTTTTAAAAATGGGGGCTCCAAAAATATGGGCCCCAAGCGATGGCTTTAGTGGCCTAGGGGTTAAGACGGCCCTGCTATTGTCTTGCCGGAATAGCATGTATTTTTACCTTAACTTGTTAAGGGGTAAATAGTAACATATGCTAGAATGATCACAACGGAGAAAAGTTTAAGAATACACATTATACATGCTCATGAATCATGATAGGAGAGGCTTATGTTAATCTTTAGTTTTCTGTGCTTAGAAAGTGTGTTGTATCTGGAGAATCTCGCTTATAGTTTGTTGTCTGTAAATGACACTGAAGATATCAATGAACACCTAGCATGTACACACTTCTTGGCGACAATAGAAATATAACTGGGATTGTGTTTAGAAAAACTGAAACTGAAGCCCCTCCATTGATAGAGGGGAGTTAACTGTTAGATATATTATATTCATTTGTGAAGATTTCTGGTCAACAATGGATCTGTAGAAAACACAAAAAAAAAAGAGAAGAAGAAGCTAACAGCAGGTTTCTCTTAGAAACATCTTTTAGTATGTGTTGGAAATCAAGAGCACCTTCTTTGGAAGTTCCAAATTCTATTCCGACTATTTCTAAATTGATTAGTCTTGAAGCTTCTTTTTGTCTCTGTATAGATAAAAAGTATCTATACCACTGTCCCTAGATCAAGTTCCAGATGCCTCATCGCTATCTTAGGGGGCAACTTGAAATTTGACCTCAATGAGACTTGCATGTATATTGCACTAGGACAAGGCTTCCAACTGTTCCACTGCTTGAGTAAAAATATAATGCTCTATTTGTCATCCATCATCAGTTCTAGTACAAGATGTTGTATATGTTTGGGGTATATACCATTAACCATACGTTTAGATATGGTTTATTCTAAAAATTGTCATGATTAAAACACTAAGTGGAAGATTGTTGGGATATATTCTATTAAGTACTAATCATGTATTTAGATATAGTATGTATGAAAAAATGTTTTTTTTTTCTCAATTTTGATAAAGTTTTAAATATATCATGTATTCGTTTGTGTCTCTGAAGTCTACTGGCTCAAATCAATCATAATTCATTCCGGGACCTAATAACGGGCAAGGTTTTATTCTTAGCGCTCAAACTCAAACCTCTTCTTAAGGGTGGAGGAATTTTTACTAAGCCATCACACCCTTTGATGTATTGAGCACTAAAAAGATATCATAATGCATTGTGGATTAATTATTACACCAAGCAATCTAACTTTTCCAGTAATTCTGGCTCATGGCATGTTAATTGTCTCTTTCAAAGACCAGAAACCTCACTTATTGGCTTCTGAAGTTAATGAAAGGTTCAATATTGGCCATAAATGTGGAAAAGGAACCTTAATAATTCCACTTTCACAGTATATAATACTATATATTATAAGCAATCTAACATTTTTTTATTTCAATATTGGCTTCCTTTTCTGTTTGTTTGTTTGTTTGTTTATGTGAGTTGAGGATTCATAATGAAACTCCATTTTTCTTTTTTATGTCCATTATTAGTTTAGGGAGTAG
This sequence comes from Solanum piurae, assembly GCA_029582685.1. Taxonomy (NCBI): domain Eukaryota; kingdom Viridiplantae; phylum Streptophyta; class Magnoliopsida; order Solanales; family Solanaceae; genus Solanum; species Solanum piurae. Next base: position 22,842 of record JAJOOO010009435.1, on the reverse strand, counting down.
GTAGTATACATGGAACTTCCCTTTTCATCTACTTAATATTATTTGTTGTTGTTCCATTTACCTTTTTTAGTTTTTGTCGTAAAGCTAATACCGTTGTTATTCTATAATTTTCTGAAGACATGAATGCTTAAGTGAAAATAATTAATTAAACACAGTGATATGCCTTGCAACAAATGCAAATAGACAACTTTTGATAAGATAATGCAGAAGCTTTCCTGAGATGACGTTTTCTAGTAATATATTCCTAATTCCAATTCTACTTGCTATTCTCTTGAGGTGATGTCTTTGATCGGTATCAGTGGCGGAATTAGAATTTCTATTAAGGGGTGTCAAAATATGAAGAAGTCAAATTGTCTAGAAATTAAGGAGTGTAATATATATACATAATTTCTTTTTATCTAGTTACACAATGTAATTTTTTGATGAAGGGGTGTTGATCGACACTCTTCAAATATATATCGCTTCGCCATTGATTGGCATGTCCCTTTGACTATTCATTAACACATCTTTTGGTGCTTGTTCACTCACTTTTTTTATTTGTTGGTGAATTTTCACTTCTATTTTATGTAGAAGATAGTCATTTTTATAAGAAAGATTTTATTGAATTTCTAATTATTTTTTTACCGATACAAGTATAGTAACTTTATTTGTTAAAATTAAGGGTCGTTTGGCCATGCAATTTAGATTTTAAATTTGAAGTGTTGATTTGAAATTTTTGTTTATATATGATATTTGAACAAAACTTAAATTTTTCAAAATTCAAATTCATTTAAAAGGTAGAATTTTTAAGTTTATGATTTCTATTTTTCAAAATAATTAAATTTATCATAAGTTAACATCTCGTAAAACAAAATAATTTTAATTTTTTAAAAAAGGATTCATATCAACGTGAAGAGGTTGTTCATGCCATGTGAGAAAATTATATAAAGGAAGAACTAGTTTCTACTATTATTGATTTATTGGACTAGTGTTTTTATATAAAATTATGTGTATTTGGAAGATTGTATTAATATATAATTACAAGCATTTATTTATAAAAAGAACATGAAGATACTCAATTTATTAATACGGAGCTTAATTAGGAAATTCAGATACTTTGGATCGTTTAGTAGGATGTATTAGCAATATAAGAGTTATTAATACATAAATAATCATGTTCCTTAATATAAAACAAAGGAAAAATGGTCTGATGAACTCTTATACTTGTATGCGTTTGTATTCCAAACCCTCTTCTTGGTGCTATGAGCCCCCATGATTCCCCTTTCTTTTGAAGATGCCAATATGCTTAGACTAAATCTAGCTATTGGTTACCTCTATGTTTAGGTAGGTTTATAGCACTTCACTGTGTCAAAACTCTTAGTCTTAGACAAGATCTCTTAGGAGTATTCACTCCATTGTAAATGCTTTTTTCGTGTCTGGAGGTTAGGTTGCCATGTTCCCTTCTGACTCTGTAGTTTTTTGTCTATCCTATTAACATGGTTAAAAAAAAAAAAAAAAAAACTAAATCCTTAAACTCGTTAAAACACTATATTTTAAACATTTTTCTCATTAGATCTTGGTGTGTGTAATCCAACCTCTTACACATGTAATTCCATGTCATTTTTCAATGACACGTCAGAAATAAAATATTAAGAAAATAAAAAAATCAAATATTTAATTTTTGTAAATTCTGAATTTTTTTGAATAGTCATGTTCTTCAACCTTCATATATTCTTACAATTTGAGCACCAAATTCATGCCAAATAGATGAAATTCTTTATTATTTGACTTGAAATTTCAACTACAAGTTTACTAACACATATCCAACGAGCCTCAATCAAAAATTTAAATTAATTTCACAAATTCATAAGACCCATTTGTTGTTCTTCAAGCTTTCTCAAACTTATAATGGAGTTTTCAATTTTCTCAATACCGCTATCACCCTTTATGTTAATGCATATCATACCTCCTCTTTGAATCTAACTAACACAAACAATGATATCAACTTTTAAAATAAAAAAGACTAAAAATTTAGGAAAATGAGGGCTGAAAAAAGAAATTAATGGAGGGATTTTGATTTGTTGCAAAGAGGAGAGTAGGTTGAAGAAGAAAAAGAAGAAAAAGAAAGTGTATGGCGAGTGATTTCGAAGAAAAGAAAAGAATGGGTATGGTGAGTGATTTTGTTGAAGAACAAGAGAAGAAAGTTTAGGGTTAGGGGTGGGAAGAGTGTTGGAGAAGAAGAGAAATTGGGGTGGGGCGGGGCAGGGGTGGGGGTGGAGTTGGTTAATGAAGAAATAAGTTTTTTTTTGATAAATTATAATATTTTTAAATGAAATATAGTGTGGAAACAGTGAACGAGGCGAATTCCTTAATATACGTGAGCCTAAAGAGAAGATAGTTTCTAAAGGTTGGACCAATCAAACCATATCGTATCGAACCATAACGGGAGCGAGGAGTACATAATCTTTATTACTGACTTTTTGTGGTTGATCACATCAACAAGAGTCAGTCCTTGTGAGTAGGAGAACATTCTTTATTGCAAGATGTTCGTCCACCCGCCACCTTCGGTCAACTCAAAGAAGAGGCTAGGAAGGGCATTGTTGAAGGCTCACTAAATGCTTCTAGATTAAAGGGAAGTACTAGACACACTCCATGAAAACTCACTTTTTCGATTTGCTTGATATTTGGCATTCATTGCCCCTTCCTTTTCTGGATTTCACATTATTGTATGTTACGCTAGCCTATGATGGATGACGACCTTTCATTTTGGCTCTGTAGGGTTATTCTATGGTATGGGTTGTTATCTCAAGGGTCTGGTTTGAATCTTCTTGTTGAATTATTCCCGTGTCAAATATATAGTTGATTTGGGTGCTCTAGCCTAAACGAATCCTATATTGGCTATTACATTCTTTATTACTATGTTCTCATTCGCAGGAATACCCCCGTTAGCCAGCTTTTGTAGCAAATTCTATTTGTTCTTCGTCGCTTTGGGTTGTGGGGCTTACTTTCTAACCCCAACGGAGTAGTGACTAGAGTTATAGGTCGTTTTACGACTAGAAGGTTGCCACGAGTAAGCAAGTTTGGGGGACCGAATGCAGTTCTTCGTGCAATAGACACGTAGCTTATCGAATCAGTAGCGACGAAAGATACGAGTCTAAGACATCAACTGTCTATTCAACATCCTTATATGAGTCCGCAATGAAAAGTGTTGAAAACACCCTTGAATTTGGTACAAATTATTAGTTTCATTCCTGAAATATTGACAGACTTTAGAACACCTCTCTACTTGACTAACTAATTTTTTTTTCCAAAAACTAACTAAATTTAGTTTCATGTTTGATTTACAACAAGACATAGCAAGTGGTCACAAGCTCTTATAGGAGTATGAAACTCTTAATAAAAACTGAGAGAAGTGTTGAAAAACACCTGTAAACTTAGCGAGAATTTAGGGGTCTATTTCACTCATGCTGCAAGAATGGGGGTGTATTTAAATTCAGTTAGTCAAGTAAAGAGGTATTTTTTAGACTGTCAATAGTTCAAAGATGAAACTAATACTTTGTGTCAAGTCTAAGAGTGCTTTCAATACTTCTCTTTTTACGATCTACTATTATATTACAACTTACTCCCTCTGTCCAACAATACCTGTCAATTATTGACTTTACACACTTCTTAAGAAATTATAAATAGAAGGGTAATTTTACTATATCACCCGTTGAATATAATAAATACGGTATCTTGAAAAATGTGACAATGATAAGGATAAATTAAGAACTATAAGTGTAAAATTATCCATTAATTTTATAAAATGGATAAATATTGTTAACATCTTCAAATAGTATTAGTGGATGATTATTGGGATTTATACATCCTATTGTATACATCCTTGTCAAAACGCTTCATGAGCCATCAAATTATGTTGTTAAATATCTATTTAAGTATTTTAATATTGTAGGAAACGACATTTTGTAACCCATCATTAAACATTATAAGGAAGTGATATGTCGTTCAGCTTTCCACATTGTGGACTTTTATACTCTCTTTAGTTAATAATTTGGGACTCCAATTGAAACGTGGCCAACACTTATCAAATATTTCGTCTCAATTTAAGTATTTTCTTAAATATCTTTTCTGTTTTCTGATAAATTTTCCAATTTTAATATTTTAAAAATTATATATATATTTTTTAATTTAGAATAACAAAAATTTAAAATTTTCTTTATTAAACTATGGATATTCAATTAAATTGAAATACTTAAATTGAGACTCTTTATTCCACCTTCTGATGCTTAACTTAGACATCAATCTAATTTTATTACTACATCATCTTTTGAATATATTAAATTTAATATTTTGAGAAATATATTAGATATTGACTAATAGCAAGGGTAAAAATAAAATATACACAAAAGGATAAATTATCTCTTGATTTTTCAAACTGAACAAGTCTATAAATAACTATTTTTATGTAGATAATTAAAGATGGATTAATGCATTATTATTATTATTCTAATATTAATGATAATAATATTTTAAAAAAGGTTACTTAGAATGTGACAGTCTGACAGATACGGGGACATCAATTTTAATGCCAATTTGAATTGATTAAAATGGGTTTATTCAATGATGGTTATGATTCAATTCAATCAAATTAAATTTGTTTATCTCGAGATGAGTTGAGTAGTAACATAAAGCTCCTTTGGATAAAGATCAATTGAATACTATGAATAGTAAGATAAATTGTTCTTTTCTTCCTCTATATCCAGCTATACATTTGACTTTTATTGTATTAAAAAAAAAGGATTTATTGTACAATAAATTAAAAAATAATACATATTCAAAACTATTTACCTAGGTGTTTTCGTGTCTGTCACTCTTATCATGAGTTGATTTGGGCTAAAACAAATCTATATAAATATCTTTATTTTATCATAAAAAATAAATAGATACACGCTGAGTTTATTATATTGAAAAAACTATAATATTTATACTAATATATGGACGATGCTTGCGTATAACATCTTTCTTTATACTCGATCTACAAAAGAGTCATTCCATGCAAAACTCTTAAGTAGTCAATAAATTAAAGGGTATTAAGAAACACACATCATGAGGGGATATGACACAATACAACAAATATGATATATAGCTATAAAATTATTAGCTATAACCTGAAATTCGTCACTAGTTATTTACTTCTGGTGACAAAAAATTATATTTAGTGCCAGATCTATAGTGGACACAATAATAATAATAACTACAAGGAATGGCTCAAATATTACTTTTGAATTCAAATGTATTTCTCTTACCCAAAACACGACTTACGTCCAATTTCTAGACTCCAAGCTTTGAATTCAATAATCACAGCATGCAATTCAAGTTGTTATAGCAAGGCCAAACTTACAAGTGCTACTAGTAGGCGTCCACATATTTTTGACAATTTTTAATTATCAGCTAGACTAGCTACTTTGGAATTTTCTATAAGAACTTAAGAGTTAGGATTAATTAGCTCACAATTGGTATCTTGGCCAACCTAGAGCTTTAAAATCTATATGATCAAGCTTTTGGGAAGTCAATAAGTATTAAAAATTTAATGTATTTAGTCAAATTGTAATGAAGAAAAATAAGAATTTTTGGGTAGTACTAAAAACTATTTTTCAGCAGTTGAAAAAAGTGTAGCAATGATGAACAACTCTTGTTTAACAATGTCAATTGTCATTCCTTTGTCAAAAGATTACACGTATATAAATTTTAAAAATATTATTATATATTATAAAATAAGAAGATAAAAGCGTACCAATATGAAGAAAGAAAGTAAACAAGAAATGAGAGTTTTTTAAAAAAAATTCTTTTAAGTGCTGTTCAAATCTTCAAGTATCTATAACATGAATTTATATGCGTTTATTTGTAGTGCTACATATATAGAGGAATACAAAAGGTTAGTCATAAAACCATGAAAGTTACTCCATCCGTCCCATATTAGATGGACACTTTCTATTTTACACGATTATTAAGAAATCATTAATAGATTAATCAACTTTACATTCAATCTATAAATAATTTCTTAATAACCGTGTAAAATACTATGGGTAAAGATCAAAGGGAAAGGTTATGGAGGTGTGCAAGTTAATATCATTATAGGGAAGAGTAGTGGAGGATTTATTTCTTGAGTAATGGACATCCCTAATAAGTTTCATAATACCCCTTGCCCCTTGGATGTCTATGTTTTAATCGATAATGTGCTTCCTTAAAACTGAACTAGAGAAAATCACGTGAGAAAAAATTTCAATGAACTAAAAAGAGTATATATCTTTTTAATACACATTGTTTACTGCGATGTTAAAAACTTTTCAGAAAAATCTTATGGGACAAAACTTGGCTAAGAAAAAAAGAGTGTAATGCGTAATGTTACTCCTCCTGCCGAAAACAAAGCATTATTTCTCAAAGACTACATATTCCAATCTTGTATATATTATATTAAAAATCGTGTCTAAAATAAACTTTGACAAATATATTTTATTTTGTTTTCTCCCATATATTCTTTGTTCAATTGAGTTACGCAAGCAATATCGTCTTCATATAATATTGTACTCTTCTTATTAAATAAAAGCACACATAGTTTAGGTGTTGAGTCACTTGCTTTGTTAGTATCTTGACATGACTTAAATAAGTATGAATGATTGACTATCTGTCACAATCCAGACCATCGTGATTTGCACTCACACTAACCTTCCAGTGGAAGAACCATTACTACAACCCGACTAACAACTTGACAAAAAACTAGGCATTTAAAGATACATAAGCAGGTTTAAATGCATAAATTATATAGAGTTCGAATTCCCATAAACTCCAAAGGTTTTAACAAAAATCTAACCAAACTAATGCGGAAGTTTAACCCTTAGAACCTGAAAGTCATTGTACCAAAACATCTAAATTCAACAAGTCTAAGGAAATGGGTACAACCCAAAACTATGCATAAGAAACATCTAACAATAGTTTGAATTCGAAGAGAATGGACTAAACAAAATGAAGGATTTCGTGGCTGCCTGAAAGAACTGGCTCACCCTTGAAATCCGGTCTCGATCACTGATCTCTTAGCTGAGGTCTATCAATAGCCGCCTGAAGATGCCCTGTACTCAACAAAGAACGAGCAAGTATAATATCAATACACAACCATAGTGTACTGGTAGGATCACATGTCTATTCCAGTAAACACAACATATATAAGCAGTCACCACAAAGTTAACATGACATGCACATAAAGTAAACATATTGGTTATCATTTTAGAGCAACAAACAGTCTTTCAATATCAATCACCATTAGATATATATGTAATCATCACAAGTATATACACAACACAATTCGATAGTCCTCTCACGGAATCCAATTCAATGGTTCTCTCATGAAACCCATACCCAAACTGTTAATGTGCCGGATCGTGACACCCGATCCAAGTTAGTGTGTCGGAACGTGACACCCGTTTCAAAATGTATGTCGGTACGTGACATCCGATCCAATATATGTGTCAGAGCGTGGCACCTGATCCCAGTTAGTGTGTCGGAATGTGGCACCTGATCCCACAATCACAAACACAATGTACATTCTCATAATCATACAATCAAGTGTTGATTCATTGCATACAATTGTTCATTCATACTCATTTACATTAGGTTTGATCAATAGTGCTACATTCACATACATACATGCATTACAATAAAGCAATTACCCACATACATCACACAAACATGAAATCAAACCATCACCTACCTCGAAATCAAGCTTGAATCCTCTAAGGCACTTGAATTTTCCCTTTTCGGATTCTTTCTGCTTGTTCGTGGTTTAAAAATAACAAAATAATGCAAGGAACAATAAACGAAGCATAATTACCCGGATTACAATCGAAATTATCAACCCTAGGCCAAACCCAAGATCTCTATACCTAATTTAGGGCTTTTTCCACCATTCGTTTTTAGGTCAAAACCCTCCCCCATCGATAATTACCCATAAATCTAAGTTCTACGGATCGAAAAATGGATTAGGGGAGTAAAATCCTTACCTTTAGCACCAAAAGTCGTGGAAAACTATCAAGAAATCACTTGGGGTAGTCTCCTAGTTCTCAAAAATGAAACTTGTAGAAAATAACGTTTTTGGGGTTTATTTCTGACTTAAGTCGCGACTGGCCTGCTATGACGGCCCCCATCCCGCCACAACGGCCCAGCCCTGGCGGGAATAATCCTGCCCTAGCGGCTTGCACGAAAATAGAGAGTCGAATTAAGAGTTTTAAACCCAATTTCACAACACACCTTCAACCCATGACACTCAAAAACTACTCGTTCACGCTAAAATCAGTTTCGGGAGTTCTACTCGCTCGAATTCGATTCCGTAAAGTCATACGGATTCCTTAACGTCTTAGTTATCTAATCATATGATCAAATTCATAATTAGATCTCTGATTCATTACCAGATCTCCTTAGACTTCACTGACTTCAATTTCGTCCAAATTTGGACTAGGCAAGAAATTCTCAAGTTACTACCAAAAAGTTTTCCAGCCCAAATTTTCCCGGTTGGATTTTCCATAACGATGGAATCAGGTCGTTATAATAGATACCAATTTACCTATCACTCGTCCCCGAGTGACAAACTAGGAGAAAAGGGCTAAAATAAGAGTAGAGTAGTATCTGAATCGTCGAATAGCTGGGGATATTTGTCTCGCATGTCCTTCTTCTTGTTCACCAGCATGAAAGGCCATGTCTCTCACCTTATGGTCTGCATACTTTTTCTGTTGACTCTGAACTGCTAGAAGCTTAGCTTGGATGTTTCTGACCTTATCTTGAGCATCTTTCACCAAATCGACCCCTTAAGGGTTTCACATCTTCAACCTCAAACCAACCAATTGAATACCTACACATCCTCCCATACAATGCCTCATGAAGTCATCTCAATACTCGAGTGATAAATATTATTGTTTGTAAACTCAATTAACAACAAAAGCGATTCCCAACAACCACCAAAGTTGATCGTACACACGTCTGCAATATATTATCAAGGACCTTGACACAATCATCCGGACGAATCCTTTAGCACTTAAGCATGATAAAATTCCAAATCAATACTCTCTACAATTAGAAGTGAACCTGAACCAACCAACACACACTTATAATACCCAACAATCATAGTTTTTATCAACATCTCCATCTCCCAACATAAATTTTCATGAGCTTAAGTTATAAAAATTTGATCTTTAAACATCTGATACGCATTGAGGGGTATGCCTAAGCAGACAAATCCCCTAACAACACTATAGAAATGCTAGATTTAGCAATTGTGATTGTAGATTACCCTTAAGAACAGTAGAATTGGACCCAATGATCCCCGCATTCAACCACACATAATCGTTACATGACCGCGATGACAAGATAAATATTAAGATTGTCGGACAACCATAATTACGCATGGTAGCTCTTCTATGAATTCTCATAAGCAAGGTGGTACATGTAGAACCACTGAAATACTTTAACAACTCCAAGACAACATCAAATATGTCATCTGAAATAACCAAATCTTCCCAATCATCCCACTCAACCAAGAGAACATCGCAGGATTGGTACCCCTGATCCACCACTAGGAATCCACCCACAAAGGTGAAAACACACGTGAGTATGGCTAGTGAAACCTACTCACCACCATGTAAAAAAGAAATAGATGGTCACATAAGAATTTCATGGAATAACACGAAAGGCTTTCCTCTGAAGAGTCGATACCAATCATTTCCATTGAGTTGACTCCACATACTCTCCACATCATTCTACTGAAGTCCACACTCTCAATACTAACAACCATTATGAACACTCCGACTATTTACCTTACTCTAAACCAATACTTTTAAATGAAAACATTTCTTATGTACTTTAACAATCAAAAGTAATAAACTTTACGACTCACACCAGGTGTAAGTCCTTTCATATGCTCAATACCTGATACAATTGATCATTTCTCACCTTACAAATTCGTATCTTGACAAAATATATCACCACAAATGTAGACTAACAATGAAAAAATTGAATTGTAAATTCAACCGTAAAACACAATCCCCTGATCTATTAACATTAGCTTATACCTTGAAGATTTTTATGAATTCATGGATCTTCGCTTATCATTGATCGCCTCTCCATCGATCTTACAACATACTTCGCTAAAAATTCAATCGTACTCATTGCTAAACTCAAACATAACAAAAGCACTTATCAATCACACTCGAGCTAATGTCTGTACACTCCTTTCTCAAGTTTTTTTCCATAGTTTTTAACCAATCTGATGGACCCGTGACACTATTACCATAGCCACAACAAAACGAATGAAATCTCGCGTCTCTGAACCCAATTATCTACCCTTCTGAAGATACCTATTTTGCCTTTGCAATCAAATAAAATATTCTTGCTCTTGCCTCTCTTTAAAGGTTGTACTACATCCCACTATTTTTCTTCATTATGACTCTAACTCTTTTAAATTCTACTCGAGTGGTGTCCCACCATCTCTTAAAACCTTAAATACTATCACGTTACTCACCAAATATTAGAAAACCACGACCTTAATTAGATACTCGCAAGTCGTAATTACAATACAAAATTCGCTTACCCATAATCTTATTATATAGTTGTATCCCATCACAATCCATCACGAACTCTTATTATCATTATGCTCAGTCAGCCTAGACTATCACCACGAAGTCAACCTTTTCATCGACATGACACCTCAAACTCGGGTATATTCATCAAATTCAAAGGACTAGCCCAATTTTATACGCACTTTCTTACTAAAATCTTCAATTTCCTTTACCCAAGTATACTCAATGAGACTTTCTTTATCCATAAGCTTGTCATTCCGGTATCAATCTACTCATTTATGTCTTAAGATAAAATCAACAGTCCTCATACTACCATACTTATTCTTAACACACAAGACAGGAGCACCCCAGCACTAGGACAGATGAAACCTTTATCAAGAAACTCCTTAATTTGAGCTTTAAGCTCTCTCAATTCTATCGTAGCCATGAGATACGGAGGGATGGAAATGGGGCGGGTACCAGATTCCAAATCAATGCAGAAATCTATATCTCTATCCAGAGGCATACCATGCAAATCAGTAGGAAACACTTCCTTCAATTCAGGCACTATCGGAATAGACTCAATAGAGGGAGACTCAACCTTAACATCTCAAATATGAGCCAAATATGCCAAACTTCCCTGCCCCACCAATTTCCTAGCCCGAATGAAGGATACGATCTTAGTTGGCTTAGACTTGTACACCCCTTCCCACTCTAACTTTTCCCTACTGGGGATCTCTATAGTTATAAACTTAGCATTACAATTAAGCACATCAAAATAGGGAGGACAACCAAGTCATGCCTAAGATTACATCAAAGTCAGTCATATCCAAAATAACCAAGTCAGCCCAAGTCTGAAAACCCATAAATAAAACAAGACAATTACGATACACATGGGTGACTATGACAGACTCTCCAACTGGGGTAGAAACATGGATGTGGGCATCAAGTACATCACAAATCATATCAAATTCCCAAAGCAAACTGAAATAACATATATGAATAAGTAGAACCCGGATCAAACAAGACAGTAGCCATCCGGTCGCAAACAAAAATAACACATGTGATCACTGCATCAGAAAACCTCAGCCTTTGTCTTTCCCAAAAAGGCATAAAATTGAGCCTTGTCATCTTGACGGGAAACCTTCTTGCCTAGCGGCACTGCCCTACCTACACTACCATATCCCCAGCCTCCACGACCACGATAATTTCTTCCTCATATGCACAGGTTCTCCATAATTTTAACACACTTAATAACTTGACCAAGTAAACATTGCTGCTATTGAGGTAGTCGTATCATGACCCTCTTTGATATACACTCAATCTAGGAAATCATAGTAGATATTCTAACTTCAATTGTCGCAACATAATTTCATCATTTACTAAGCAACCCATACATGTTATGATAACAATACTAAATACAATTTCCAAAGTAATGGTGTTCATTATCCAGTTGTCCCTTACAAAACTTCTTGAATGTTGTCACATATAAGCTGAAATATGTAAATCTGACTTTAATCACTTCACAAAGCGACAAATTTTCTCTATGTTCAGGAACTCATCTCTCATCTTAACCCTCAAAGTTCAGGGTATATACTTTTCCATACAGAAAGCTATAAAATATTTCCGAAGTCATGAGTAGTGCATTTACTAATAAGCACTCAAATGAGACCACCACCACATTTTGGTCTCTCTGGGATTGATATGTCACAAACTGAACCCCAAATCTCTCCACTATATTCATCTTAAGAAGCAACTCATGACAATCAACAAGGAAGTCCTAAACATCTTCATATTTCGTACCCATGAAGTATGAGACTTTCAACGTTAAGAACATGATAAAACCTCATGTTTGTCTCTAGTCATTACATGCCCACAGCGAGTCAGAGAAACATACCTATTTCCAATGACACATTTTCTATTGCTGGTGTTGTTGTTTCCACCTTTACAACTCAATTACTAACCAGATGCGACATAGAGTGAAGGAATTCAGATATCAATTTGTATCACCTAGATACCAATTGGATTCAAGTCATAGCACGAAAGAAGTAGAAATAAATGTGTTTTTCCAAAAGTCCTATAGTCTTTAGAAGAAAAGTACAGACGTCTCCGTACCATTTCGCAAGACTTTACTAGACTCGTTTTAGTACAATAAGATCAACGAACCTAGGGCTCTATACCAACTTTGTCACGACCCAGACCATCATGATTGGCACCTACACTAACCCTCCGATGGGAGAACCATTACTATAACCCAGCTAACAACTTAATGAAAAACTAGGCATTTAAAGATACGAAAGTAGGTTTAAATGCAGAAATTATATAGAGTTCTCATAAACTCCAAAGGATTTAACAAAAATCTAACCAAACTAATGCGGAAGTTTAACCCTTAGAACCTGAAAGTCATTGTACCCAAACATCTAAATTCAACAAGTCTAAGGAAATGGGTACAACCCAAAACTAAGCATAAGAAACATCTAACAATAGTATGAGTCTGAAGAGAATGGACTAAACAAAATGAAGGATTTTGTGGCAGCTTGAAAGAACTGGTTCACCCTTGAAATCCGATCTCGATCACTGATCTCTTAGCTGAGGTCTATCAAAGCCGCCTGAAGATGCCTTGTACTCAACAAAGAACGAGCAAATGTAGTATCAGTACACAACCACAATGTACTGGTAGGATTACACAGCTATTTCAATAAACACAACATATATAAGCAGTCACCACTAAGTAAACATGACATGGACAGAAAGTAAACACATTAGTTATCATTTTAGAGCAACAAACAGTCTTTCAATATCAACCACTATTAGATATGAACGTAATCATCACAAGTAGATACACACCACAATTCAATGGTCCTCTCACGGAATCCAATTCAATGTTCCTCTCATGGAACCCATACCCAAACTGTTAGTGTGTCGGATCGTGACACCTGATCCAAGTTAGTGTGTCAGAACGTGACACTCGTTCCAATATATATGCCGGCACGTGACATCCGATCCAATATATGTGCCGAAATGTGGCACCCGATCCCAGTTAGTGTGTCGGAACGTGACACTCAATTCAATCATTATACCACAATCACAAACACAATGTACATTCTCATAATCATACAATCAAGTGTTGATTCATGGCATACAATCGTTCATTCATACTCATTTACATTAGGTTTGATCAATAGTGCTACATTCACATACATACATGCATTACAATGAAGCAATTACCCACATACATCACACAAACATGAAATCAAACCATCACCTACCTCGAAACCAAACTTGAATCCTCTAATAAGGCAATTGAATTTTCCCCTTTCGGATTCTTTCTGCTTGTTCGTGGTTTAAAAATAACAAAATAATGCAAGGATTAATAAACGAGGCATAATTACCCGGATTACAATCGAAATTATCAACCCTAGGCCAAACCCAAGATCTCTATACCTAATTTAGGGCTTTTTCCACCATTCGTTTTTAGGTCAAAACCCTCCCCCATCGATAATTACCCATAAATCTAAGTTCTACGGATCGAAAAATGGATTAGGGAAGTAAATTTTTTACCTTTAGCACCAAAATTCATGGGAAACTGTCAAGAAATCATCTGGGGTCGTCTCCTAGCTCTCAAGAACGAAACTTGCAGAAAATAACGTTTTTGGGGGTTTATTTCGACTTAAGTCGTGACTGGCCCGCTATGGCGGCCCCCATCCCGCCACAGCGGTCCCGCCACAGCGGTCCCGCCCTGGCGGGAATAATCCTGCCCTAACGGCTTGCACGAAAACAGAGAGTCGAATTAAGAGTTTCAAACCCCCATTTCACAACACACCTTCAACCCATTATACTCAGAAACTACCCGTTCACGGTAAGATAAGTTTTGGGAGTTCTACTTGCTCGAATTTGATTCTGTAAAGTCGTACGGGTTCCTTAATGTTTTAGCTATCTACTCATATGATCAAATTCATAATTAGATCTCTCATTCATTACCAGATCTCCCTAGACCTCACTGACTCCGATTTCATCCAAATCTGGACTAGGCTAGGAATTCTCAAGTTACTACCAAAAAGTTTTTCGGCCAAAAAATTTTCCCGTTGGTTTTTCCATAACGACAAAATCAGGTCGTTACACTATCTTGTAGGATGTGATAGAATGACAATATCTTCACATGCAAATAGATCAGATAATCTTCTCGTATTTGCATATATAACCAATTATCCTTGATAATAAATTCACACCAATATTTGATTTCACTCAAATATCTCCGCATATAACATTATATTATAGTATTTTTTTCAAGCATTTGCCTCATTATTAGGAGAAAAAACCTAACTATACATTAAGCACCTAAATTACTTCTATATAACACTAGTTTTAATTTTCACCAACATAACAATAAAATCTTTACAAAACTGAACAAAAAAAAGAGATTGAAAAATACCAAGGAGTTAAAAAAAAAAAAAATTGTCCCTCAGAATTTATTTTTTTTTATAAAAAAAATCCTCCCTAATATATCTCCCTTCAATATTTTTAATTCCTGATCTTTCTCCTCTTTTCTAATCTTTTTCCTAAAATATTGAATAAACAAATTCTATTTTTCTCTCTCCACCTTTTTTTTAAGAAAAATTCTCTCCTTTTCTTATTTCTCTTTCTTCACTCGTCTCTTTCTCCTTTCTTTTCTTTTTACCATTTTTTACCTCATTTTATTTTCAAATTTTTTTTTTCTTTTTTATTTCTCTCCCTTCATTTTTTTTGTTTAAATTATTTTTAAAAAATATTTTTTTACACCAATATAGGTTGAAATATATAACTAAAAATTAACTTTATCATCAATGTGTGAATCTATTTCTTACAATTTATTTGGTTATAATTTATTCGTTATGATAAAATTGAATTAAATTAATTTGAACTGACACCAAAGTTAAATTATATCGTACACCGTGTAAATTAATTTGATGATACTAAAAAGTTGGTACATACTTGATTAGATTATGGTGTTACGCATTATAGGGTTGTAACATATAACTAAAATCAATTTTACCATTAATTATAAATCAATATCTTTTATAGTTCTAAACCAACATATCACCAAAGAATTAGTCATACCATACATAAAAATAGATACACTATAACATATTGCAACTTTAAATCAACAAACCAACATTATTTTTTAACCAACAAATTCACCAATTATTTTTAATTGTTATAGTTATTAAAATTTGAACTTGACACAAAGGTTACACCACATTGTACACCATGTAAATGAACTTGATGATACTAAAAAGTTGGTATATACTTGATTAGATTATGGTGTTATGCATTGTAGGGTTGGAGTATATAACTAAAAATCAACCTTACCATCAATTATAAATCAATTTCTTTTATAGTTCTAGATCAACGTATCACCAAAAAAATTAGTCACACCATCCATCAAATTTAAATCAACAGATTACCAATATTTTAACTACATCATTCATCAAAATATAGACACTAAAACATATCACAGTTAAAACTAATAAAATCACCAATTGTTGTACCAATCAGCTACCAAAGTATATTCCTTAATACATATCACTATTTAAAATAACATATCATCAACCATTGTACCAAATCGGTCACTAAAGTGTATACACTAAAATATTTTTGTGTTTAAAAATTATTCCGATAATTTATGGACCACATAATACAAATCATATTCACTATTATCACGCGGATCTTCTCCGAATTAACAGTTGTAACTTTTTCTCATTACCTTCTTCTTCTTGTTTTGCTGATTTGAATGTAATAATGAGAGAATTTGCACTAACATATTTTTCCTTATCATTTTTTTGGCGAATTAGTTGTAACAGAGAAAGAAATTTCACTATTGATGGCATGAATTGCTCTTTCATATTCACTTATGGAGAATAGAGTGAATGCATTCAACTCAAAACGTAATTTAGAACAAAAAATGGGGCTACTAATATTGCGTTGAAACCTTGACTTAAGGCTCTTTCTAGGAGTAGAATTCATAGAATTTTTCATAGTAAAAAACAATAACAAAAACAATTTTTGTTCTTGAATTAGAGGTATATATAAAAGAAAGAAAGAATAGAAAACAATTAAAAATATTATCAAGAATGGAGGTTTTACCTCGATAACAATGGAGAGATGAGATAGTAATAAGAGAGAGAAACATATCCCATTAAGAGAGAATATTCTTGCGATTGAGATGAATAATGGAGAGAGAGAAAAAGATCTTGTTATGAGTCCCAAAAATTAAGCACAATAACCTAAAAAAAAGTGTGTTTAAATTAAAATTGTTATATTTGTAATTAAGAACTTAGTTTTGTAAATAAAAAAAGTAATTTTTATATTGTAAATTAAAGTCTTAAACACAATAGTCTTGTATTTTTTTCCTCATTATTATGACCATCTTGATCATTTGTTCCTCTTTCTTCTCCTTTTACAAGGAATTTTATATTTGAAACTGATTGGTCTATCACACTATAAAAGTGTCATACCTCGAAAATTGAAAATTGAGTTTAAAAAAGAAAAACATGCATATTGGCGCTGAAATAGTGGTCTATGAGTCCAACCTACAGGCGTAGGAAGTCCAACGGGTCCAAAGAAGTAATTCGTAGGACTTGAGTTGAGTTTTGAAATGTCAAGTCTCTTATATTTTACCTACGAATGGACATGACAGATCGTAGGGTGTTTTACGGACCGTAGAAGGGACCCAGAAGTGATCCAGACTTAGTGAAATTTTGGTCATCAATAGAAGTTCTACGGATAGGGGCCTACGAGCCGTAGAATGTTGGACAAACCGTAGGAAGGTCTCGTGGAATCAATCATACATATTGAGTCCTAGTAAGTGAACTACGACTGACCAGTATGGTCCATAGAAAGTAGGCGAAAGTCGTAGATCCTGTCCGATAAATTTTGATTAAGGGATCTTTTGGTCTTTTCCTATCCATTTAACCCCTAAGCTATATTGTTTTGGCACTATAACTATCTCTATAATTGATTTTACTCTTCAAAACCTAACATATTCCCTTCCATTCACTCGAACTCTCAAAATCCCTCAAGTCTTCTTCTTCAAATTCTTTCAAGATGTCTCAAAATGAAAGTTAGGGTTTCAAGCTTCAAGGTCTCATTCTTTTTGAATTCTTAGGGCTTTCATTATCAAGGTATGTGGAAATTCACCAATGGATCCCTTTCATCCATTGGGCCCCAAAAAATTCTCAATTTCCTAAGTTGATTTCACCCAATTTCATTAGGGTTCATGCAAATCTCTATGGATTCTAATTATTATGATTCAATTGTTTATATTCAATCTTATTATGCATGATTTGATTAAACCACATGATTTTAAATTGATTACATATGGACACATGTCTATGCCTACTTTAAGAACATGAATTATGAACAATGCTTATGAACTTATGAACTATGATCATGAATTTGATTAATGATTTATGCATATTTTATGAAAAGAATGATTTATGACTAAATGATGCTTTTAAGATAATTTATAAAGATTTGTGAAAAGTTTTCTAATAATTGAAAGGAATCATAATTTAGATGCTTAGAAAGGTAGGTGTCTATTATGAAGGTTTTATGAAATCATGATTTTTAAAGGAGTTACTCTATTATGACTTATGATTGGATTGATAGTTTTAATTGTGTCTTTCCAAGTATTTTGAGATGATTATGATTATGTCTTTTCTGTTGGGATTTACTTAGCACCGATAGGACATTGAGATGGAGGCTCTCCCATTAGTAGAGGTCAAGTATCTAGAAGCAATCTCCTTGTCTCAAACTATGTACCCCGTAGGATTGTCTTAAATGACCTAGTTAGTCGATCCACCATAGCACTAATGAATCAGACGAAGTCCTACCTTGACAAGTAGATTTCCCTTTTTGGTATGAGGATCATGCCGAATTCTATGTTATAGCTCACTGGTCTTGTTGTTGATTAACGGTAAATATCCCATAAATGAACTACGTTTTCTCTGAAAGGTTTTTATGAAAGCTTTCTTTATGATTTGAAGATGCATTGACCTCGTACACGTTTATGAAATTGACTTTTAAACTTTCTCATGTCTTTACTTGGTTTTACATATTCACGTTTCTAACTCATGATGATATCATGTTTATATTTAAACATATTTTTCCATACTTAGTACATTTACTGTACTAATGCATATTTATGTCTATATTGTCTCATAATATATGGTACAATACTTCTCCTCCCGGACGTGCTTAGATTGGGATTACTCAGCTTTCATCATTTGGATTGGTGAGTCCTCATGATTCTAGGACAAAGTCATGGATAGTTTTATTGAGCTTTATTGTCTTTTCAGTTTTGAATTATGTTCCTGACTTAGGAGTTTTTCCTAGTCACATCTATGATAGTATAAGACTTAAGTCAGACTTAGTAGTTTTTCATGTATTTTTTATGTACTCAATTGATATCATTAATGTCATCTTATGATTCGAGACTTATATTGACTAACTCATAAATTGTATTTTATTACGTATGTTTATATCAACTGATTTGTTTAGAATCACGCGGGATCCTATTCTTCATGTTATATCTGGGGTGTACTTTGAATCGTGACAAACTAGGTATTTAAAGCATTAAATTTTAGAAAAGGTCCTAGGATATCTTACAAGTCACGTCAAGTAGAGTCTTGTTCATGAGTGTGAAACACACCACATTTATGAATATGAGGCTACAAGACGTTTGGGAAGCTTCACTTCTTTCACTAGTGTTCTTTATTTATTTGAAAATGTGTTATCACACATATTCATTTATTAGAAAAATACATTAATACGTATGTTTGCAACAAAATTTAAGCTAGCGTTTACAAATATTTTTAGCAAATATTATTTGAGTGAGAATTTGGGTGAAATTTCACTATCAAAATTAACCATAGGTTTGTATTACATTGCAAGATAGAAACGTCGACGTAATAAGATTCATGACTTCCGTAACAAGTCAATTGGATCTTCGTTGCAGCAAATAACAAGTAGTGTCCATGACATTGGAGCAATGTGGTGGTTCGGAGTGAGTGAAACAAGCATCATTCCATACATGGTGAAGTAGACGAAGCACATGACTTCATTACCCTAAGCTGATTGTTCGTTATTTTCGTCAACAACCATATCATCACTGCTTTGGTGTTCACATAAAAAAATATGTAATACAACACAAACAACTACTATAGAGGGTATTTTTGTAAAAGATAAAAATTTGGTGTAGAATTTGAATTTTTAAAAGTTCCCAAATAATGAGATTTGACCCAAATACTATTTTTTTCTAGTATTTGGGAATTTGGGTTATTTGCCAAAAATATTTGCCAAATAATAAAAAATTATATGGACAAACACTATTTATCAAATTTCTCTCAAATTTTACTTGGAAAATCCATGGCCAAACGGGTCCTAAATATTTGGAAGATAAATCAATCATAAATAAAATCTGAAGAAATGAGAATATTTTATTGATAAATCAAATTAGTGCAAGTTTGTTCCTCCCTTGATTCTTCTCTCATAAGATTTATCCATGATATGAGGGCCGTTAGTGATCTCAAACTAGGATGATTTGAATTTCTCCTTGATTCAAGGGTCGTTCGTGGTGTATTTCTCAAACTAAGATGATTTGGACTTGATCTCAATAATTCGAGGACCATTAGTGTATTTCTCAAACTAGGATGATTTATACTTTTGATCTCCATAATTTGAGGGTCGTTAGAGGTGTATTTCTCGAACTAGGATGATTTAAAATTTATCTCTATTGATCTTTGTGAATATTCCATGAATTTGTGAAATATCTGAGATCATTTTTAGAAAGACAATATTTGATATCTTCATGATCTATTTGAAAATATCCAACAATGCATGAGATATTTGAGATCTTGATCTTTATAAATAGTCAGAGTTTATGGGATATTTTCAGATTTATTTGATCTCCATTGATCTTTGTGAATATTTGATGAATTTACGGAATATTCGAGATCTCTTTGAGAAAGACAATATTTGATATCTTCATGATCTATTTGAGAATATCCAAGAATGTATGAGATATTCAAGATTTTGATCTTTTTTAATACCCAAGAGTTTATGGGATATTTTATGATTTATTTTATCTTCATTGACCTTTGTCAATATTCTATGAATTTAAGGAATAACGAGATGCCTTTTAAGGGATATATAATAGGGATAATTGTGCATTATAACAAACTATTAATTCAAAATAATGTTATAGCTATAGTTTCATTCAATTTCAATCCGCATCAAACTTCTTGCCATTCACATCTCTGCCCTCTCTTTGGAATCTCGCTCGCCACTCTCATTTTTTCAGTCATCTCTAACTCGCCTCTCTCACTTTATACAAACAAAAATATTATACAAATACATATCTCACTTTATACAATTATAATTTGTGTTTGTGTTTGTATAAAGCGAGAGAGACTGTATATACAAATACATATCTCTCAGTCCTATACACTTATAGTTATACAAATACAAATCTTCCCCTGTCAAGTTCTCTTTTGTCTTTCTCTCTCTATCTCGCTTTATACAAACACAAATTATACAAAATACAATGTATAATTTGTGTTTGTATAAAGCGAGATTTGATATACAAATACAAATGTTTTAAGTCGATTCATTTGTATATGAATTCAAATTTTATACATATATACAAACACAATCATTGATACATATACATAGTAGTTACATATATACAATTATCTAACCGATATATATATATATATATCATCTCTCTCAACTCTCTGCTCTCTCTTCTCTCTCTCCCAATCTCGCTCACCATTCTTGCCTAACAAAGAGAACATATACATATACAAACACAATTTTCATAGACATAGATGAATTAATGCCCGATTTATACATATCGCCGTGATTTATACAAATCAGATGCTCCATAACAAACATAATTTGACCATGGAGTGCATATAACAAAACTGTAGCTATAGAGCGCTAATATGCTTCTTCTTTTTATGTTTGTTATTCCTAAAATTTACTCATGATAATACTCTTTATAAAAGCATAAGCTGATTTGGTTTAGGGTTAGAGTATCCTCTAAAAATTCTAATTGAAATCAAATACATCTTATAGAATCTAAATTAGAATTGAACACGTCTTGTAGAGTCCCATAAATTTTTAATGTCTACAATGTAATATTGTTAAAATATTTTAATATCTTGTTGAAATATAATTTTTTATTTAGTAAAATAATATGAGATTTAATTTTTTTTATTATTAATCTTCACAATTTATAATTATTTTATGAATTTTTTAAAATTTCATGTAAATATGTGGGCTGAGATTGTGAGCCAACTGGTCAAAACTCAAAAGTTAGTCGAGTTTGAATGAAGTTAAAATTAAAAGTATTGTTCTGTCATAACTCATATGGCGTTTGTAAGTTGCAAGTTGCAACTATAAGGTCAAAAAAGGTATGCTTGAAACTTTAGATATGACGTCATCTATGCTGGGCCCTACCTAAAATAAAACGCCTCTTCTCATCCGAATATACCATCACGTAATCCCCGAGCACTGGAATGGCGCGTAAATATCATGTGCCTTTTAAACCTAAATTCACCCTACTATTCACCTATAATTTCCAAACTACCCTTCCAACGTCCCTATATATTCCCCACATCACACCTCTTTCTTCATTACCTACCAATTACCATACCTTCTTCTCTCATCCTTTCAATATAATATCATCTTTTTTTTCCTTGTTTTACTGAACTGGCTATCTCTCAGTTAACTCTGGAGGAAACAACAAACAAAGGGGTGGTGCTCGCCCTATATGAAGCCTTGAGCTCACACGACGTCGTTCAGGTCCAGAAACTCCTGGCCTCCGACCTCGAGTGGTGGTTCCATGGTCCTCCTTCTCATCAATTTTTGATGCAAATACTCACCGGCACTGCTAAATTCGATAACGCCTCTTTTCAATTCCTTCATAAGACCATTGACGTTTTCGGTTCCGTTGTTCTCGTTGAAGGTTGTGACCCGACCCGATCTATTACTTGGGTTCACGCCTGGACTGTTACGGATGGGGTAATTACCCAGGTTAGGGAGTATTTCAATACCTCACTTACTGTCACCCGTTTTGGGAAGAAAACCCAATCGGATATTTCCTCAATTACGCCTCTGCATTGCCCATCTGTTTGGGAGAGTAGCTTACCTAATCGGGTCGGAAAATCTGTTCCGGGTCTTGTATTGGCTCTATAAGAAACGATCCGATTTGTGCTGGCGT
>JAJOOO010009434.1:0-17473 GCA_029582685.1 Solanum piurae | reverse complement strand
TGTATGGAGGTAGCGCCTATAAGTCTGATTATTGTAATTTAAAGATTTGTTAGTTGTAGATTGGCATATTGTAACATTAGGGCATAATGTTCTTGCAGTGACAAAGACTAGCATCTTTGCGCGTGTCCCATCCTCTTCTCCAACCATTTTGACAAAGGTCAAAATCTTGTTGCCAACTCCCATGGAGGTTAAGCTATGGAATGATAAGCGGGAAAGAGAAATGTATGAAAACTTTGCAGAGCTCTTTGCTATAATAAAGGCAACTGAAAAGCTTGAGAAGGCGTATGTTCGCGACATCATTTCACCAGCTGAATATGAAGCTGAATGCCAGAAGTTGATTGCTCATTTCAAAACCTTATCTTCCACATTGAAAGATACCGTACCTAGCATTGAGCAATTTCATGACACCTACAAAATGGATTGCCCTGCTGCCTTAAACCGGCTTGTGACCTCTGGGGTGCCTGCCACTGTGGAGCACCGTGCCGCCGCTGCTACGTCATCTGCATCCTCAGCTTCTGTTGTGGCTGAGTGTGTGCAGAACTTCATCACTGCCATGGACTCTTTGAAGCTGAATATGATTGCTGTAGACCAGGTCCATCCCCTTTTGTCAGACCTATCATCTTCCCTTAATAAACTTTTAATACTTCCATCTGATTTTGAGGGGAAGACAAAGATGAGAGAGTGGCTCTCAAGGCTGTCAAAAATGGGAGCTGCAGATGAGTTGACAGAACAGCAGGCCCGTCAACTCCACTTCGATCTTGAATCATCATACAATTCTTTCATGGCGGCACTGCCCTCTGCTGGAACTTAATTTTGCTTATTTCAGGTGATATGTCTGTACATATGTGGCTGAATTCTTGTTTTTTTCTACCAAGTTTATACTACATATGATGCTTTATTTGGTCAAAGTGCTGATTGACGAGGATTCAGAAAAGAGTCGTGTAATTTGTGGAACTTGTGTCTGGCGGTTCCATTTTATTCAACATGAACTCAGCCCCAGACAAGATGTTTATTTGGTTTGCGTGCTTTTTCTTTTGTTACATTAATCATATTACAAGGAAATATTGAGCTGTTAGATATGATTTTGTAAATTTAAGTGGAAATTTTGATGTAAAACTAAGTTCCATGATATTAAGTTAACTCAAGTAATATTGCATTTGTTATTTTGGTATCTTTGGCTTCCCTCATATTTTGGACTGGGGTTAAAGAAGGGTCAGGATTCATGACGATAGTGTCATTGTCTTGCCAATATTCTCAACAAGAGTATTCTGGGAAATTGCTAAATTGAAAGATCTGGTGCTTCAAGTTGATTAGGCAAGTTTTGTGGCAGTTTATTCAAGTCACTCTAAGTTATTCCTTGAACGGGGATACAATTTAAACAAGGGTCTCATATGATCCTATTTGTGCAAATCACCTGCTCCACCTTAAAATTTCACCGGGGATTAGGTTCCTTTTCAACTGGTACATACCTATCCACTCTGATCTCTTTTCATTAATTTGTTTGGGATGGATGCTTTCAGCCTATCTTAGCATTAGTAAATGGATCACACATTCACACTGATGGGCTGGCCTATCCATTTTATGGCCGTCCATACAGACTTTGTATTGGGTATTTGCCTTGATTTTTTTACCATAAACATGTAAAGTCTCCATATTTAACTAGTGCTTTTCTTGTAGGAAAAAGTTTTGGGACTCTATAAATAGAGGCTCGTTTCTTTTAACATAGTAGTATTCACAATGTAGTCCTAGGGGCTTTGAGAGTTTTGTAATTTGTGGAACACACATCACTTGTGTGAACCTCTTTGTATTTCGAGTGAATTAGATGAGGTTATTTCGCTCTATATTTTGTACTCTCATATTTATATAGTGGTTTGCTCATCTCCTTTGTGGACGTAGGTCGATTGACCGAACCACGCTCAATCTTTGTGTCTTATGGTTTTTTTCCCCATTTGTGTTCTTACTCATGGTCTTTCAAGATTTGTTTTGTTAGTTTCTGCATAACTTCGATCCCAACACTGTGGCCCGTGAAACTATATATAGGAAACTGTAAGTCTGAAATAACGTCCAATCTTTAAAGGCTGGCCAATATTTTTGAATGATCCATACCAGTAAAACAGTTGAAGAGCACTTGTTAAGCGATGGATTTTACATCAGTTGACTGCTTCAGTCCTTTTCCAAATAGAGTATGGGACTTCATTGTACACTCTCATAATATCGATCAGCTCAAGTATTAATTTCACGACCTTTAACAATCAATTATTGACAATTGCAGATCCGTATATCCTAACGGGTCCAGATACGTAGCTACTAAAAGAGCTAGGAAGATGTGTAATGAATGAGAGTTAGTGTACGTGCAGTGCTGTCTCGGTCCCTAGCTATTTACTTTCTTTCAAAATTAATAACTAAAAGACAGTGCTTTCCATGAACGTGTTAAATATTTCTGTGTGACCACAACAAGTACCCACAGAAAGAAGGAGATGATTAGCAACAACAAAAACCAAGTGAAACTAACTCTACTGTAAAAAGTGAGGAGTAAGTAGTAACCAACCACCTACTATCGATTAATGCATTTGTACCCCTTTGTGTTTTATGGCATTTTGTTGGATTTGTCTGTGACATTCATTAGCTAAAAAAAGCAAGACATGAATTACTCTTTCCGATCACTTTTTTTCCTTTCATTTTGGACTTTGCACGCTTCTTAAAAATAATATTCATATTAAGTGATGTATATAGTTGATACTACTTAGGTTTTGGAAAATGATTTTGGGAACAAATAATTAATGTGGAGGGTAAAAGAAGAAACTTTTAGTGACGTTCTTTGCTTTGAGAAGTTTCCTAATTTTTCCGTGTAAAAACACTCATGTTTTATATTTTCTCACGATTTCAATCAAAAAAATTCAATGGGACAATATATAGTGTGATTTAGTGACGTTCTTTGCTTTCAACTAAGCTTTTGAGTTTTGATCTCCTTCATTCACATTATCCACTATGGCATTTGGCATTTTGTTTTCCTATAAATGGTAATGGCAAGATTTGGATAACTTATTTTTTCAAGTCATATACATGATAATGTAACTTAAAAAGTTGATTAATATCTGCTATGACTTCTTAACACTACCACAAAAACAATTTTTAACGGTAATAAATATAGACATAAATAAAGAGTGCTAAAGTCTTAATTACCGGCATTAGTTAAGTGTCATTAGAATCAATGTCGCTAAAGAAGAGACATATACAAAGAATGCTAATTGCCGCTAAAAATACAGCGGCAATTAAGCTATTGCTCGCTAATGATGTTTTTGATGTAGTGTAAGTTTTGCCGAGGGTAGGAAAAGTCTTTACAGTATTGTTTATGCATATCACTTAAATTTGTTTTAAATAGTTTATAAATGATTTTAAGTAATATCGTTATTGTAAGTGTAATAACTTTTTACACGAATAGGTAGATCTTAATTATCTATTGTTCTAAGTGATATGTCTGTTTATTTTATAATTTTTAATTAAAAAAGGATAAATATTATATAGTAAGATGTTGAAAATTAAATATTTTTAATTATTTAAAATTTAGATCTTAATACAACATCTTTTTTTTTTATCCAAGCCATCATCCCCTAGCTAGACATCTAGATCTTATTAATGCATATCTTAATAGTTAAATCATAAATGTGTATTCAAATTCAAAAACGTCTTAATCTTAATAAAAATAAACTACTCCTAACTATAATTTAAATTCTATATATTAATATGAGGAAGATACGATTTACTTAAACTAAATACTTAATTAAAATGAACAACTAATTAATATCCCATGCATATTGTGTAGAGGCTACATGATTTGGTCACACAAATTGCATACTAGTAGTATCATGCAGCCCCATGAGAGCATATAAATAAATAAATACGTATTTCTCTGGTCTCATCGTCGATACTGAGATATACCAGCATGGGAAGTTTATAAGTATATTATGATAAGGTGTTTAATATTTTGAGTTATGATGCTGTGTGTACAGGAAACATAATGGGAACCACCAGTGAAACTGGCTTTACTGAACAGTGGCCTCTTATACCAAAGTTTTGCACAGTTCATTTATGTGATGCAACAACTTCAATAGTCATTGCCATTAAAATTCATTATTAATACATCCTGCTAATAATGTACTAGTACTATTTCACATAATTTCTCAAATCCCACTCAACGTAGAAATATTTTTATTTTCTCATGATAGGTCTATTTTCCAGTTAGAAATGTTATAAATAAACGTAGAATATACTAAAGTAGTATAGTGATAGTGATATAATATTTTGAACAAGTTATTGATGATTTGTATTGATGGAATATATTACTGGAAATATGCAGTAGCGTCCTCTTTTCGGATATGGTACAATTATAACAAAGTTTTGACTTTTTCATTTTCTTTCGTAATTGTCAAACCTAATTTAAGAACATAATTCTTCTCCTGTTCTCTTCTACTTTCTTCAACATGCTCTTGTTTTTATCCCTTTCTTATCATCATCATTAATTAAACTTATCGTAGGTTCGATATGAAGGAAAATAATTTTCATGAAAAATATTAGTATTTTTTTTCTTTCAATTACATAGGTAATGTCTGAGTGGTGTTGTATTAACAAAAAACGATCTCAACATAACATACATGTGTGTCAAGATATGATACTTGAGCCTAACTCAATCCTAAAAATTAGCTGTGGAAAATTTGTCCAAGTTAATATATGGAGACCAGATTCTCATCCCTCTACCGATGTAGGACTTTTGTGAAGCTACTATGGATTTTATCATCCATCAGTTCAGAAGGCCTAATAATTTTATAACCCTCTGGTATAAACTATATATACATAAAAACTCAGCTTACAAAAAAAATTAGTTTGTTCTAATGCTAGGCAATTGACACTTGTCAAGTTGTAGCAGGCCCTTAACTATCCTTGGAAGTTGATGGAAGGAATGTATCAACATGTTCAGATCAAAAAAATATTAGTATTAATTTGTGTTAGTTACATATGAAATAAATAAATATATTATTATAAAAATATGTGTATATATATAAGTTAGACAAATATTATAGGAGAAGGGTGAAGAATGGGTGGTGGGGATAGGGGTTATGGAAGTAAGAGGTGAAAGTGAGATGTGTTGGAGACACCTGGAAGTAAGAAACTACTAAGTTTCTAAAAAAATATGTTTTCCAGAACATTTGACTTACCGAATATGAGAAAATTGATAAATATTTTTTCTATACTGAATAAGCCCTTAATATTGGACTCTTGTACCTGTACGAGTTATGAAAAATGATTTTGATCATTTGTCGACCACGTATGACAAGTTGCAAACACCATGAATCAAATTATAACACAAGCTTTTCAGAAGTCAAACTAAACTTCTTTTTAAAAGATAGAGAACTTGTCCCAACAATTAACCCTTAAAGCAAAAGGGTTCAAAACAAAATAAAGCTTTGTTGCTAGCTTAGTTTTATAATATTCTTGACATGTACCAATATTGCATTGGTAAAGTCAATACCCTAAACCCTATATTAAAATTTAAAAAAACTACATCCTTGCAGGCTAGTAAAATGTTTTTTTGCCAAAAAAACTATCACCACTTGCAAGGATTTCCTTTGAGTTGCCTTCTCCACTAGCTCCTTCCCTTTAATTCATCTCACAATCTTGCAACTCTTCCCCCTCCAAGGCCACCTGCCACCTATCACAAAAAAAAAATAATGCACTAACATAAGTGTTCATAACAAATAACTAACCATAGTAAAAGGCTATTGAAATTTGTAGCTTCAAAACAAGTCAGAGTTGGATAAAAATCATTTCACTACGAGTATAATGAAAAGTTAAAAGTTGAATTAATTGTATCAGACTAAAAAGAAAGATGCATACTAGGAATAAACTGAGATAGAGAGAAACACATTGCATGTAGTATAAAATCGAATTCATAAACATGTGTAAAAGATGTTTTATATACCTTGGATTTCGATCATGCATTTGCAGAAGTTACAGCCCCTCTGATCTTTTCAACGGTGCATTTGATGAGACTATTAACAGTCGCAACTGAGCCAAGGGAAAGCTTTGCAGTCGGGACTGAATCAACCAATATCTGAAATGCTACAGTCAGTAGCGATCCACCAGGAGAATCGATTTCTGAATTACCTCCACCATGATGATTCATCGGTCCGTCTGGAAGAATAGCAAAACCAGATGGTAACAGAGCAACATAGTCAGGGTCACCCCCACCTAACACCACATTCATTGCAGCAATATCAACTGGAGCGTAAATAACATAAGATCCTGTTATATCAGTTGTGCTCTCTTGGAGTATCAGCATGTTACTCTGGTTAGAATTTGTTCCACCAGTCTGCAAAAATAGAAATACTTATTTGAGTATTTATTTTTTGCCAAGATTAGACAAATTAAATAATGATATGATCATACATTGACACGGAGTAGAGATACACAGTTTCCTGGATCACGACCATTTGCAATATGTGCCATTTCTTGAACAATCCCTCCATTTGAAAGAATATCCCACTGCACATACAATTAGGACACACAATAAAACAGAGCAAATTTGATGGAAGTAAAGTTAATGATTTACCTCATTTCTAGAGTTTTCATCCCGGAGAAAATCAAACACTCTCTTAGGAGAAACTGGCAGCCAAAATGATGTTGCAGCACTCAGAACAATACCAGGAGGTCTCCCTGGATCATCGATACTCTTCCTAGTCATGACTCTCACATCATCAGCACCACTTCCAGACAACGTTGTCCATATGTGAGTTGTCGATGCACCAACTCCAGCACAAAAGCTCATCACCATTCTCTCAGCAAGTTTTAGCATACTCTTTCGACCAGCTGGACAAGTGATGACTGGAAATTAGGAGAAAAAAAACCATTAGTAATTTCGCAATTGTACAGCATTGACAAACTAATTAATGGAAGAGATTTTTTTGCTATTACTTCCAACATCTCCTGTTGGGATGTTAATCGCCAATACACTTGCAAGGCGTTCACATTGTCTATCTAAAGTTGCTACCCAGCGTTTTGCTCCAAACGCAATCCCTGAATTGACAAGAGGTTTGTAGATGTCATGGACAGCTTTTTCATCCACCTCAACGTGTTCAACCCATATAACCTAGACAAATAACAATATATGTGTTACGACTTAATTAATCATCTTTCTAATAAAGAGTTAGGAATGTCGATACCCTTGAGTAACCATTTGGCATTTCTCTAATTAAACAACCAGATGGCCTTCTTCTGCAACGCGGAACTGAAGTAGGGCGTAAATTGTCCAAGGAAACATCAACCACTACCCAAGTCCCTTCACCATGTTGTTTACAATATCTTACGAAATAGTTCTCCCGAGCTGGAACAAGTGGAGATGGAACTTGAAACTCTGCTGTCATCTAAAATAATTAGAACATAACAGAAAAATCCATTAGAGTATATTTCATCTGTTTAAAAAAGAATGAAAGAATTCGAACAATAAAATATTGTTGAACAATACCACTTGCAATGCTCCATTGTAATTTCCTGCGACGCCAGTTGATAAGACTTCAAGAGTCATTGCTTTTGACACTAGACCAGCAAAAACAGTTGTCCATTGGTTCTGAAATCATCACAAGAATAATTAGTTAAAAAAGTG
Organism: Solanum piurae; assembly: GCA_029582685.1. Taxonomy (NCBI): domain Eukaryota; kingdom Viridiplantae; phylum Streptophyta; class Magnoliopsida; order Solanales; family Solanaceae; genus Solanum; species Solanum piurae. The sequence goes on along the minus strand of JAJOOO010009434.1, from coordinate 9,816 downwards.
CACAAAGCATATCCGTGTTCACACAAGGTCCGAGGAAGGTAAGGGTGGGTGCATGTAAAATTAGAAATCTTAATTACCACATCCATCAAAATCTCAACTAAATTGATATGATTCATAATAACAACAGCAGATTCTCGTGAGGCTTCAGAATTGAGTGTAGCTGGCTTAGGGCCAATGCCTCGAGGGAAAATACGAGCATATTCTTGCTCACATAAAATCTCTGAAGAGATGATGCCTGAGCTTGGCATCCATAATGGCTCTTCAGTTTGAGCCATTCTTATAAGTTCCTCCATTGCAGTAACAGCAAGCTCAATGACCACGGGCTTCTCAGCATCTGTAAGGCCCGTAACAGCAGTTCTTAGAAGGTCACCAGAAGCGTACATTTCTCCAAGCAGGCCCGATTGAGGCCCAAAAGCAAGATCCAGAGCCCGAGGAGCTTCGGGCGGAGGAAGAGGAAGTTGATGAGAGAAGCCAAGTCCTGATTTACCAACATATTTTCCTGCTATTCCAGTTATCCTGTCAATCTGTACGATAAGAAAGGAAGATCCATAAAATAACTTTACATTTCTGTATAGTCGTCCCATTTTATGGATACTATTTTCTTATTACTCCGTTTTAAAAAGTTCTTGCTCAGTCCTAATAAAAGTGTCAATGTTTAATGTGTGCAAAGTTAAAAGTGTTTTTTTTTTTTGGATATTTATGGTTTAAGAATAAGAAATCATCTTACAAAAGGTAAATTATAATTTTAAAATTAAATTATTTCTAAATAAGCTAAAAAGAAAAATGTATCACGTCTATTAAGAATGAGGGAAATGCTGGTTGTGGAAGAATAAATGGAGAGGTGTAAAATGGGTTGGGGGCATCACTTTATCAAAACATTAGGGTTATGTAGGATTGAGTACTGTCCACCCTAGACTGGCCTAATGGAGGAGGGGTATATTTAAACCGTTAAAGGCAAAATTGACCCGCCACCCCCCACCCCTCCTTTTAAAGATTATTTAATCTCATGAAACATTTAAAATTACAAGTTTCATAAAGTAACTACATTTATCGGTGTACACAAGAAGAAATATTAATAACTTGAAAAATGAGGTAGGTAACAAAAGTTAAAATGATATCGTAGTTTTCAACAAGTAACACTCTTACCTCATCTCTAAGACGAGCATTTTCTATCCTCAACTGATGCTCATCAAATGACATCTCTCCAATAGCTGCTGGCCCTCCACAGTTTGGGCATGCTGCATTGCTCAAAGCTTCTTTGTACCTTATGTTCTCAGCGCGAAGCTTCTCATTTTCATTCCTCAACTGTGTGTTCTCACATCGTTCATGTTGAGCCTGCAACAACAATAAATCACAATCTAATTAAAAACTTGTCAAGCACACGTACCTCAATCATCCTGTCTATATGAATTGAACGAATATATTAACCTCAATTTTCCCAAAATGGTTGGATATATATATATTTACATCCAATATATTAACTTCACATTAAGGCCATAAAAAGTAAAAAAAAAAGTTTCACCTTCATCTGAGTACGCTTGTTCTGGAACCAAAATTTCACTTGTAATGGCTCCAACCCTAGTCTTCTTCCCAATTCCTTCCTTTGCTTGTCATCTGGATGATTGCATTCCTTGTAAAAGCTGTACAATAGACACAAAAAAACGGAACAATTGTTATATATAGTTTAATTTATCTTATATAAATGTACTGTCAGTATATATAAATTAAATAATTTAAATATAAATTACTTACGACTCCATTTCCTGAATCTGATGCTGAGTGTGGCGATGATAACGCTTCTTCTTGTTTGGAGGTTGGTTTGGTTCAGCTTGATCGTCATCACCTGAATTGGGAGCTTCCATATTCTCAGCACCAGAGTTGCTATCAAACTCTTCATCGCGAATGAAGTCCAACTCGTTATCAGGTGTTCGTTGAGCTGAGGACGATATGTCGAGCAAGTGCTGGTGGCTATTAAACATCTTGATTATCACTTTTTTCTTCTTCAATTTTTTTCTCTTAAAAAGAAAAATTATCTCATCTGCAATAAAAAGGCCCATCTTTGTGAATTACAAAACAACACACATGGTAAAGATTATATATACGGAAGCGTGGACAAAAGCAAAAGCTCAACAACATGTGTTCAAGATTATAAAAATAAAATAAAAAATCACAAACATGTACTATTGTCAAAAATGATCATTTTTAGGATGTGAAGACTTATAAATTCTACATTTTTTGTTCCAGGGTTCCTTAATTCGTCATGCCACCATGGTTTAAAAATAAAATTAGTGTAGTTGTTGTTGAGAAATTGCTCAAGATCGTATACAGATAACACAAAAAAACGTAACTAGAACAAATAGACTTACTCAAAAAACTGAACTTCTCAAGAAGACATTCTTGATGTGATTGTATAACTTCTCACTATATGATGCATATATATACACAAATAAATCTCTTCAAACCCTAAACCCCCCCACCCCCCCAACCCCCAACCCCCACCACACTCTCTACTTGCTTGTCTTTATGTATAGAAAACTTAAATATTTTTTACCTCATTTTATTTTAGGACGTCAAAACAAAGACGAGTTTGTTTTTATTCTATTCTTTTCTATGTCTTGATGTGACAAGGAAAATAAAATTTAATTCTTTTTGACTGTGCCAAAAGTGAAATGAGAAAAAAATTGGAATAATAACAAAACATAAAGTTGACTCAAAGTGTGAACACGGACACAAGGTCTTCTTTTTTTCTTTTCCTTTTTCAAACTTGGGTAAAACATATATATAGTGATAACTAATATCTGGTAAAGTCCAAACTTCACTCCTATACCAGTCTCTCAACAATGGCATATAACAAATAGCAAATTCAACACATCATTTTTGTATGAAAAAAACAATAATTTATCTTACCGTATAATTTTCTGACAAAGTATGTCCAACTGAGTAAACAATTCAAGAGAGGGAAAAAAGAGGGCAAGCAAGTGAATGATGGAACAGTAAGCTTACCCTCTATGAAGCCTTTGGATTGAAAAAACAACAAGTGTAGAAAATTAATCCAGATCTGGTCAAACTTTTTGGAGGCTAAAAACTTTGTGTGTGTGTTTTTTGATGTTGTTTACATGGATGAAGAAGAAAATGAATTTTTCTTGTGAAGGGAATTAAAGGGGCAATGGAGAAGGGAAAAAAAGAGGGATTATAGGGAACAGGTGGAAAAGATGAAGGGAGTTATTATTATAGCAGAGGTTATTGAGAGGAAGAAATAGCATTAATGGGAGGTGTTAATGCTATTGTTGAGAGAGAAAATGAGAAGTTGGCAGCAACTCATCTTTGATGTGTAGATTTTCTATTATAGGGACTATGGTAGAAACAACTTAATTATGACTTCAATCTAATACTCCTATTTATAGTGTGTTTTATTTGAGTAGGATCATTATAGATTAAAAGAAGGCAAGTTGTTTAATTTGATTATTAGGATCATTATAAATTAAAAGAAGGCAAGTAGTTTGAGTAGCTAGGATCATTACAAATTCTTTCACAAGATATATTTGATGGCAACAAATTTAAACAAGGAAACTAGGTATAAGGAAAGTAATTGATTAACTTAATAATAGTGTGTTGATTATGAAATCTAGTTTGACTAGGATCATTATAAATTAGAAGAAGGAAATTAAAGTAGTTTGAGTATTAGGATCATGAGTAGATTACAAATTCATACTTAGAATTATTTGATGGCAACTAATTTAAACAAGGAAACTAGATATATGGATAGTAATTGATTAGCTTAACAATACTGTATTGATTTTGAAATTTAGTTTGACTATTAGGATCATTATAAATTAAAAGAAGGGAAGTAGTTTGAGTATTAGGATCATGAGTAGATTACAAATTCATACTCAGAACTATTTGATGGCAACTAATTTAAAGAAGGAAACTAGATATATGGAGAGCAATTGATTAACTTAACAATATTATATATATTATGATATTTAGTTTGAGTATTAGGATCATGAGTAGGATCATTATGAATTCTAACTAAGAATTATTTGATGGTAACAAATTTAAAGAAGAAACCTAGATATACCGAGAGTAATTGATTAACTTAAGAATAGTGTATTGATAATGAAATTTAGTTTGAGTAGGATCATTATAAATTCTGATTAATCAGATTAGTTGATGGTAACAGATTTAAGAAGGAATCTAGATTAAGTAAAGTAAGTGATTAGCTTAACAATATTGTATTTAGTTTCAGTAGGATCATTGTAAATTCATATCATAATTACTCAATGGCAACAAATTAGAAAGAGAGTAGATAGAAGGAAAGTAAGTGATTAACTTATAACAATATTATTGATTAAGAGATCTAGTTTGAGTAGGATCATCAACAATTTATAATTAGATTTATTTTGGTGGTAACAATTAAAGAAGGGAAGTTTAGATATAAGAAGAGTAAGCGATTAACTTATGACAATATTATTTGATTATGAGATCTAGTTTGAGGATCATCATAATTGATGGTAACAAGTTAAAAGAGGAAAATAGATATGCATGTCAAAGAGTCCCACGTTGGTGGTTAATAGGATAAATGATGTCCTTATATAATTTTTGGACAATTTTCCCTCGTATATTACTTTTTTAGGTCGAGCTAAACTCAAGTTTCATTTCTTTATAATAATGTTTTCAAAGGCAGTTTTGGTGCTCGCCCTAAGGTGAAATAATGCCAAAACACCTTAAAACTTACACATGGGACTTAACTTTGTGACGCTTATCCCCTAACCATTCGTGCATTTTAGGAATAATGTTAAAACCCTTTGAAACTTACATGTGTAGCTTAACTCTGTTTACGCCCTAATCATTTGTACATTTTAAACATGTTTAACGCTCAATGACTAGGGATCACCTAACCATTCTTTCATAAATTATATGTCAAATTATTTAGTTATTATTGTGAAACCATCAGTATCGTGACTATTAAATTTTAAGGAACTTTTCTGGTTAACACAATATTATTCATTTTCTCGTCAACAAATGATATTAATTGTTACTTTCAAATAGAAAATCAAAAATAATTTTTATACACTTGCATTATTTGATATGACACATCTTCAATTCATGAAGAACATAATTTTAATTATAGGAGAGCATAATAATTTATGATTAAGGTAAAACATAAGTAGGTAGTCGAATTGTGGGAGAGCATGGTTATGGTTTGGAGCACCTTTATCTGCTCCTTCTTATCATTATTATTACTTTATGGAGTATCTTATTCTTCAATTTTATACCATCATTGTTTCTTTTGCTTTATTATTTTATTATTGGTGTTGTCAATACTTTTCTTTTCTTAAGATTTTGATTATGATTTTTATAGTACTCATGTATTTTTTTAAAATTTGTTTTGAAATATTTCTGTTAATTGTCAAATGTCTATTAGATAAAATTTATTTACCTCACTCAAAGTAATGGTTAAGTCGTGTATCTAGCCTGTTTACACTCCAGTTATACAATAACAATAAATATATTGTTGTTACTTTGAATCGTTCATATCTAATTTGATGTTTTCTTTTCTTAGTTTATTAAAAAATATTTATTGTTCTTTTTAAATTGTTCAAAATATTTATCTTTAAAATTAATTTATAAACCTATTATTACTATTAAAATTTGAGACTCCAAAAATTATGGGCCTAAAATCTTTGCTTTACTTGCCTTATGCTTTAGCTGACATTGCTTAAACAACTCTTATCTAAAATGAAGAGATAATTTATTATTTTTTATTATTAATAATAATTATTATTTAAAAAAATATATATATTTAAAATATTAAATTTATTATGTTTAAAAATAAAATAAAATTATTTTTTATTTTTATTTTTTTATATGTCAAGTCAATATTAAATAAATAAATAAGTAAGTAAAAATGGATGAATGTTGTATTAATTTTGTCACATGCACCAAATTAAATTAGAATTTTATGAGTGTATAAAAAAAGTTACTCCTAATGCATTTTCTAATTTTCCCTGCTTACAAAACTATGAACCTCTTGATGTCTTAATTATATTGGCGTTATGAATAATGAAATCATGAGTAGGACATTTTAATGAATTTTTCTTAATATTTTAACCCTGACAAATTCAGCTTTACAAATCCTCCTTTTAAGTTGTTATTCGAGCACATCACCAATATAAAGAAAAAGAATAAATGAAGATTTTTCTCCCATTTCTTCTTTTTATTTTTCCAAAGCAAACACAAACAAAACAAAAGAGAAAAATATATCTTTTTTTTACTTTTACAATACCAAATTGGCAAGTTAATTCAGAATATAATCGTTAGGGGTTCAAGAAAAATATATCTTTTTTTTTACACAAAATGTTCACAAATATTTATTAGGCAATTAAGTTAATTATATAAAATATATTATGTCCTAATTATGGACATCAATCTCACTTGAAATAGATATGAGAGTTTTCAGTTTTGGCTAATATGTATGATTAAAGGAGGTAACATATTTTAAGTGGTTAACTTATTTACTTAATTAGACTAGAGAATAATTTGAACCGAATGTGCATAATATAGTACCATTTTATCATGTTTTCAGGTAATCAATTGAAACAAGTTATAATTTGAATGTCCCAAATAAAATTTATTGACAAATTTATAGAGTTATCGATGTACTTAACCTAAAATAAAATCAAAATAATCAAGTTGAGTTTTCAAATGTTGGATCAAATCAAACCAATTAGACAAACTTTCATCACTTCATTTCGGTTCGGCTAATTTTATCGATTTGTTCGGTTAATTTGATTTTTTGCCATATCCTTTAAAATATATGATGATATATTGTCAAGCACATATTAAATAGACTACATTCCATCATAACATTTTTTAATAAATTACTCTTTAATAAAAGGACATATATTATTAAATTATTATATGCCGGACCTATCGCCTACCGGCTAACAGTATATATACCATCAATAAAAATTTCATTTTATTCTTTAAATTTCATTTTCTGTTGAGCACCATTAATGACTAATAGTAGCAAGTACTACTTGCTAATACTGTTGTACCTACAATGTAATGACATTCTTCTCTCGTATTAAAAATTCAGTTGGTTGACTACATAAATTTCCACTTAGCTAGTCAGAGGCGGAGCCAAAATTAGGAGTTTGGAGTTTCTAAATATTAGGACAAAGAAAAAAATATTGCAAAACATGCTTCATTTAAAGAAAATAAAGTGAAAATTTTGTTGATAACGAGGTTTGAACCCACAACACTAGTGTGAAATGCATTTCCACCACCCCTTCCTCACCATTAAGCGGTCAATCAATTTTGTTAGGGGGTTCACAAGTTAACATACATAATTACGTATATTAATTTTTAATACAAATACATATTTACGTAAAAGCTATTGGGTTCATCCGAACCTACGAACATCCACCTAACTCTGTCTCTGTAGTTAGTGATTAAGGATTCGATTTTTCACCTTGAATTTCTTCCTCCCTTATCTTTGATTTTTTAATTTTATTTTAAAAAGGTCTAACAAAATCAATAGTTGTATCTGTATGAGAATCTGTTACATAAAGGGTGTGTTTGGTAGGAAGGAAAATGTTTTTCATGGAAAATAAGTAGATTTTTGACTTATTTTTTCATGTTTGGTTGGTGAGTAGAAAATATTTTCCGGATTTTTTTTTTAGTGTTTGATTTATGAATGAAAAATATTTTTGAGAATATATCTTTTATTTTTACTAGAGAGTACAAAATAATTTTTGAATTGAAATTAAAAATATTTTTTAAAAATAAACTTAATTATTTTTTTGGGGAGGGTGGGGCTGGCCGGGGGAGGGGGTAGGGGTGAGATGGGGTAAAAAAATAATAATTTGAAATTAAAAATATTTTTCAAAAACAAACTTAATTCTTTTTTGGAGGGGGTGGGGGGCTGATGGGGGGTCGCGGGTAGGAGTGAAAAAATAAAAATTTGAAATTGGAAATATTTTTTAAAAACAAACTTTAATTATTATTTTTTGGAGGGAGGGGGGAGTAGTGGGGCTGGCGGGGGGAGGGGGTCAGAGTACGGGTGGGGTGAAATAAAAATTTGAAATTGAAAATATTTTTTAAAAATAAATTTTAAATTTTTTTAGGGGGCTGGTAGGGGGGGTTGGCGGGTGGGAGGTTGAGGGTGGGTGGGGTGAAAAATAAAAATTTGAAATTGGAAATATTTTTTTTTAAACAAACTTTAAATAATTTTTTTGGGGAGGGTGGTAGGTGGCTAGCGGGGGTAGGGGGTCGGGGTGAGGGTGGGGTAAAAAAATAAAAAAATTGAAGTTGAATTTTTTTTTTAAAAAATAAGCATTAAATTTATTTTTTCAACAAAAAAATATTGATTTTTTCAACAAAAAAATTATAATTTGAAATTAGAGGAAAGTTTTGGAAAATGTTTTCCTTAATTTTTTGAAGGGAAGTCATTTTTCCTTAAATTTGAGGAAACTGAGTTGATTTGGAAAACATTTTACTTAACCAAACATGAAAAAATTGGAAAATATTTTCCTTCATACCAAACACATGCACCCAAAGTCACACTCCTAATCAGTATTATTTTCTATATAATTTTGAATAATTTAGACCTCATTATATAAGTATTACTTTTTGAGGTGGAGTTATAAGCCTAAAGTCTATATTATTCCTATAATCTTTACTTCTGGTCTGCCTAATGGAGTAATATATTTGCTAACGTTTTAGAAGTCTAGTTTACTCTCACATTAATTAAAGGAATAAATTCAGGTTGTCTCCTATAATATATATACCTTTGGATAATCTTTATTTAATTAATTGGCTACGGTTTAGTTAGATACAACGTACCACATTTAGTTTTCTTTTACTTAATTATATCAACATTAAATTTTGAAAAATAATATTTATTACCCATTTTTCTCGAACAATATCTATATATGTTTTAACTTTTGGAAAAGATAATATATTTCTATAAATGCAATTACGCAGATGTGAAATTGTGAATCCGATATGATTATAGTGTATCAAATTTGAATATCTTAAATGGTCCCAATTGTAGATAGTTGCGTCTTCTTTCCGAGGACAACGATGAAGCTTTCGTTGTCATCTCGCTTTCTCTCCGGCAAGAAAATGATACTTACTTTCCTTTCGTTTTTACTTATTGATCTATTATATTAAAAATAGTTGTTCATTTTTACTTGTTTAATTTAAAAAGTTAAGAGATAATAATAATAATTTATCATTTAATTATTATTAATTATATAATCACTTTCCAATGTTTTTTTTTCAAACATTGAATTTATAATCTTCATGATATACTCCTTAATTCTGTCCAACTATAATTGTCCACTATTGACTTGAGACACATAAAAAAAAAATAAAAAAAATAGGAATAATATTACTATATTATCCTTTGACTTTATTAAATTCAATGTTTTGAGAAATGTGTTGGATGATTTATTGTATTTAATAGTAAGGTAATATAGACACAAGGGTTAAATTATCTCTTGATTTTCTAAACTGAACAAGTATTATTGAATAATTATTTTTAATATAATGAACAACTATTATTGAACGGAGAAAATAATAAATTTGTAAATCTATATATTACTCATTAAAAAATGTGTCAAGTTAACACAGGATAAATAAAAATGAATAGGGAGAATCATATTTTGATATTGAGACATTGAGTGGGTCTCAATCTTGTTTTATTAAGAAAGGGTGGATGGAAAGTGGGGGATTTAGGGAGAGAGATACAGTGACATTTGAACACCCCCACCCAACTAGAACGAAGGTACGGAGAACTCTTCAATTGAG
>JAJOOO010009433.1:0-21586 GCA_029582685.1 Solanum piurae | reverse complement strand
TATTTTTCGTAGTGAAATTAGTGATCTCCTCCTCACTTGTTAATTTTCATACCATTTGTTACTAAATTTTGAAATTTTGATGATTTTTAGGTGCACTAGCCAACACGATTTGCGCGATAAGTTATCAAAATCAAGGACTCATGGCTGAAGTTGGCAATGTAGCTTGCACTAAAAAAAGATGGAACATACCAATCTTTGTTTTCTTTGAAGACATTAGGTACATTTTTTCAAATATATGTTGTTTTTTTAATATTCAATTTTGCTCGATTTAATCACTTATGTAATTTGTTTTTCTTGTGGTGTTCAGGAATATCTTCAAATTCGATGATCTTGGAATGGAAATCCTACATATCGCGTTCCCTGCAGCTCTTGCATTAGCTGCTGATCCTATTGCTTCTCTCATTGATACAGCATTCATCGGTCATTTAGGTACATACGTTTGGGGATAAAGTTCAAATAGTCAATCAAATAAGATTCAGTTGTACACACCGTCTTCTTAATCAAAATCCACCTCAATGTGAACAAGGGACTTTTGTATTCAAAAGCTTTACTTGACAAAAGACATATTAATTTAGTCATGAAAATAGGACAGATACAATCTTCATCTATATATATCTATATCTATTTTATTCTATATTATCTTAAAAGCATGAACTCTCTAACTAAAATGTTAAATTTCTATAATACCTCCAATTTAAAACACCTAACTTGGTACTATATATATTTATGTTTTTTTCTATATTATATTAAAAAATGACACCTTTTCACATTGACGGATAGTGACTTCCCCAAAGGATTGTGACTTTTCCGATGAGTTGTTACATATCCGAATGAATGTAATTTTTCTAAAGGATTATGACTTATCTGATAATGCACGATAAACAACTTTTCATACGATCCTTTCTTGGGCTATAAATAGAGAAACTTCTCACATTTTTAAATTACAAATTTTGTAAGTCTTTTATTCTTCTTCTTCTTAAAATAAGGAATATTTAGAATTATTCAATTATACAATTACAATATATTTTTATCGGTAAAACTACATAGATCAACAAAAATTAATGCAACAAGGAGAATGAAATAAATCAACTTCAAACGAGAATACTATCTAGATAATTAATGGGTAGTCATTTTCATTGGCATAAATATGTTTTTGCAACAACTTCTACTTGTCAAGAAGTTCAATGATTTTTTGCTGCCCAAACTACAACTTGGTGTTGAAGCTGTGAAAAGTCTCAAATTGTTGGAGAAAAAGAATTTGATCAAAATCTTGTTTGAATAGTCCAAACTAGATTTAATAAGAACTCCTCCGTATTCAATTTTCATTCTATTTTTAATAAAATGTTCTTTTTGTGGAGGGAGCTAGGGGGCAATTCTTTAATTCTAACACTTCATGTTACGTCTTCTTTATTTTTTAATTTAAAATTTCGTATCAAATTAAAATTAGACAAACTATCTATATCTTTATGTATGTCTATCTATACTACCTTAAAAGTATGAACTACCTATCTTAAATGTTAACTTATTATAATACACCCGACTTAAACACAAATTTTAGTATATCTTATATATTTTATAATATATTATATTATATTTATTTGTTTATATTATATTAAAAATAGATACATTTTCACATTGAAGGGTCGTGACTTTTTCGAGAGTTATGACTTTTTCGATTAGTTAAGACATTTTCGAAGGATTGTGATTTTTCTAAAGGGATGTGACTTTTCTGAATGGTTGTGACTTTTTCAAAGAGTTATGACTTTTCTGATGAGTTATGACCTTTTCGAAGAGTTATGACTTTTCTAAAGGGTTGTGACTTTTTTGATAAGACACAATAAACATTTTTCATACTACATTTTGTTGGCTACAAAAATAGGGGTTTCCTCACATGGTTAAACTGCAAAAAAAACATTAAGTTTTCTATTGTTGTTCTTCTTAAAACACCCAATTTATATATCTTCTATATTTTATATTATAATTATTACTTGTATTATTTTATTTTAAAAGCACACACCTTTTTGTGTTGAATGGTTACGACTTTTTCAAATAGTTATGACTTTTTTGATGAATTGTGACCTTTTCTGAAGGATTGTGAGTTTTATGATTAAACAAAATAAGTACATGTTCATACTGCCCTTTATTTAACTATAAATGGAGGGGTTTCCTCACATTTCTAAACTACGAGCTTTTTAAGTTTTTTGTTCTTCTCTACTTAAAAACTCAAGTGTTATTTACAGATGTTGAGAATCTCAAAGTTCATTGGAATTTTAACACTCCATAACGTAAATGTTAAATCAATATAATACTCTAACTAAAAACATCCAATGTAGTAATATCTTCTATATTTTCTATCAATATTTATCTGTTTATATTATAATAAAAGCAGGAACTTCAACAATACAATAATAACTAAGTAATGCACTATAGGGGAGGTTGGAGAAACTATATTTAAGAGGTGTAACTAAGAAATATTAAGAATGAAATTTTTATTTTTACATATCTCAATTAATTTTAAAATAAGAAAAAAGTCAAAAAAATAAATAAAAAGATAATCTAATTGGAGGTCATACATAGGTGTCGCATTACCTTATATATATCTAGTATAATATTATAAATAGTTATAGATATTTTTGGATATTAATTTGACAATTTCAATAATAATCTTAAAAGAGTTCACATCCACTATTCATAAGATCTTATATTATGTTATTTCATTTATAATTGTTTGCTGAAAGTTAAAATTTAGTGATATTAACATTATTTTTTTTAAATAATGTAATACATGATTTGATATTCTACATGTGTCTCAAAAGAAATTATCAGTAAGGACAGGACATGACAGTTACATTTTTTTGTTTGTTAGAAGTTTAAATCATTAAATGTAAGAATTAATTATTTCTCTATTTTACCCTTACTAATATTCTCATTTGTTTAGATATTTTCATAATTACTTGACTATTTTGCCCTTGAAAAAAAGTTTCCCAAATGTTGGCTCTTCATGACTGCAGGAGCAAATCAAATTGCAGCAGTAGGAGTTTCAATTGCCATATTCAATCAAGCCTCTAAAGTCACAATTTTCCCTTTAGTGAACATAACTACTTCATTTGTTGCTGAGGAAGAGACTGTTAGAAGAATTAGTGAAAAAGAAGCAATAGCTGATTTAGAGAAGGGTAAAGGGGAGAAGAATGATACAAAAGTACTAACTGGTGATAATAACAATGACAAGACGGAAACCAAAGAGACTGTGTTAGCCCCAGGTATATCTTACGAGTTTAGCTTTTATACACAAACAATCTGTTTTTTATGATAACTAAACAAAATAATGTTACATTTACAGAATCTAAGACGACAAAATGTAAGTCTTTGGATAATCAAAGTAAAGGCAAACCCAAACGTGTGAAGCGACATATTCCATCAGCTTCAACTGCAATTCTAATGGGATGCATTCTTGGCCTTCTCCAGACGATTTTCCTCATATTTCTGGCGAAACCAATTTTAAGCTTAATGGGTGTGAAATCTGTAAGTATGAATGTTCAATCATCATTAGTACATTACATTAGAACATACAAGGTGTACGTATGTCCAAATGTCATTTTACTGTGTTAAATTTTATGACCATCTCATCCGAAAGAGTAACATGGCTTTATTTCACGAAATTATACAGGATTCTCCTATGTTTTCCCCAGCAAAGAAGTATTTGACCTTGAGGGCAATTGGTGCCCCTGCAATCCTTCTTTCTTTGGCTATGCAAGGCGTTTTTCGCGGTTTCAAGGATACAAAAACTCCGTTATACGCAATTGGTAACTAGTATTTACTCTGCTACTTAAAGTACATCAAAGGAAAATTAAGATAATTGATCCAACTCTGATCATATTTTTTCTTCTATTGTATCAGTTGTTGGAGATTTAACAAACATAATTTTGGACCCAATCTTTATTTTTGTTCTCAATTGGGGTGTTAGTGGTGCTGCCATTGCTCATGTTCTTTCTCAGTAAGTCCTTTTTTTAAAATTAAAACTGATTTCAAGTTAAGTCACACAATTTCTAATATCACTCTGTTATGTTTCCATTAGGTACTTGATATCGATTATTCTCCTATATAAATTGATCACAGAAGTTAATCTATTACCTCCTAGCGCAAAAGATCTTCAGTTCAGCAAATTTCTCAAGAATGGTAAGTAATTGACAGAAGGCCAAAAAAAGGCATACATGTATAATTAAGATACTGAAACGTACCTTATTTAAGTTGAATTGCTGCAGGATTTTGGTTACTAGCAAGGGTGATAGCTGTTACATTTTGTGTCACATTAGCTGCATCATTGGCTGCACGACTAGGCACAACGCAGATGGCTGCATTTCAAGTTTGCTTACAAATCTGGTTAACATCATCTCTGCTTGCTGATGGATTAGCTGTAGCAGGACAGGTAAAATAACACACCAACTACGTACACATTTAGAAATGAAACTTGCTTTCTGATTATCGCGGTTTTCTTCTTTTCCAGGCAATACTTGCTACTTCATTTGCTGAGAATGACTTCCAAAAGGCAAAGGCTGCAGGAGTTCGAGTCCTACAGGTACTATTCAATAAATTTGGCTTTAGGCTACTAATTTTATACAACACGCCTCAAGAGGTGATAATGATCATGCAGATGGGATTAGTGTTGGGATTCGGACTTGCTATATTCGTTGCAATTGGGTTATACTTCGGATCAGGAGTCTTTTCAAAGGACAAAAATGTTATCCGTTTCATAATCATTGCCATCCCGGTACAATTCAATAAATACCACCATAACATTATTTCACATTCTTCTAATTTTCTTTCAGTATTATTTACTTATTTTTCGATTATGTTCCTTATCGATCGATCAGTTTGTTGCTGGTACACAACCAATCAATTCAGTGGCATTTGTGTTAGATGGTGTCAACTTTGGAGCAAATGATTTTGCATACTCTGCATATTCCATGGTTAGTTTAAACAACTAATTTACCTTTTGAATCTAATTAGCACAAGTCCTTAATGTAAGTGATTTTTATGTAGGTTTTAGTTGGTGCATTAACCATAACCTCTGAGTTTTTCCTTTACAAAACCAATGGATACACTGGAATATGGATTGCTTTAACCATATTCATGGTTCTGCGTACATTTGCCGGTTTATGGAGGTAATCTATCATTCGCTACGTGTAAAAATAAAATCATAATAAGATACAAATTTAATTGACTCGATATTGATTACAGGATGGGGACAGGAACAGGACCATGGCGTTTTCTACGGGTTCCATCGATGTCAGCAGAAGTCAAGTCATAGAGTTTCTAGAGCACTTATGTGACTATATATATTATTTCATCTATTATTTTCATTGGGAGTTATAATTATTTTTCTTGCGTATAGGGTAAAAATTCTACAGAATTTTTTACTCATATATATGTTACTATAATTTAATAATAATATATAGTGATGTCATTTTCATATGATTTTGACATTTATGTAATGGAATATGGCTAGCTAGATATATAGCATATGAAACTTTCAAATGTTTTTGGTGTCATATATTCATGACATAATGTCCTTAAATTTTCTTTTTTTTGTTGTTGCTGAAAACATAATTTCCTCCTTAATTAGTTCAGCCGTGAAAATGAATCTCCAAATTAAATTGGAAATTGAGGCGTTTGATGATGATTTTTTTTTTACTTTTTCTCTGGAGGTTAACTCAGAAAAATACATTTGGTCCTAAAATTTTAAAAGAATTATCAAGAACAACTTTAATTTATATTAATGGTCAAACACAACTTCAACTTTCAAATATAATTTTTCACTTTGATTTTTTTTCTTCAGATTTCACAATAAAATATAGTCAAAGACACACCAAATTACACTATTAATATCCTAGATAATTCATGTTATCGATCATCTCTAGTCAAAATAAGTCTTTATGGGATTATACAAAAATATATAGTTTAATACAATATATCACATCTACGTAGTTAATATTTTCACATTACACCTGTATAGCCCTTTGTGTTTTTTTTTTCAACAGTACTTATACAATATTATGTATTTAATATACACCACGTATAAATCATGTATAAATATATAAAATAATGTATAAGATATGTTTTTACACACTTTCACATTATAATATTCACTTATATAAAAAATTGTGTTTCGTCTCCTATAAACTATAAATGGATCAAATCTTTTTCAAATATCTTCAAATTTAACCACACATGACGCGCTAACAAACCACAACACAAATTTATATTAAAAAATCTCAATAAATTAAATCACAAAGTTCATCAAGAACAGTTCACAATATGCCTACTGCATTATTTTCTCCGAAGGTTCACACAGGTAATTTTTCCTTTATTTATTGTATATTTTGAGAGGATTGATCACTATAATAAATATAGTTTAAAGCTGGTTAATCAATAATTTCTGACTAGAGTTGTTACTAATGTCGTCGATAATACTGAATGCCAGCTATATCAGGTCCACATTCACATGAAAAGACACATAGTAATATTATTATTTTATTTTATTTTCAATTTTCCACTGGTGTCCAAAGCCTACATTGGAGTCTTGACTAAATTTGAATCGCGCACTGCAGGATCCATTTGGGAGTCACACTCCCAATAAGATTTTCTTCATACGTAGACTTGAATCCAACACCTCTAGTTAATGTGAAGCAGTAATTAATATTATTTTTCTATGATTATTGATGTTGATTCATGATATAGAAGCTGAAAGAAAGAAAAAAAAACTACTCACATATATAGTATATAGTTGACTGATGAGGTAGGTTTTGACATGAGGTCTCTCTCTATATATATATATATTGTGTTTGTCACATGTATATAGTTAGTTATATACTAGGGTAATTTGGAACTGAGGCAGGCTCATTCCCATAACATATGTGCATGCAAATTTGGACCATGACATATTATTTATATTGATGATTTTTTTTTAAATGTACAATAACAAAAGAATTAGTGAAAGTTAGAGTCATATAAATTGTTTGACGTAATATAACGACATTTTAGGGCTAAATAATATATCGAGTTTTAAATACATATGTGGTTCACAGGACAAGCTTATTAGGTACATTTTTCGAGGAAATATGACGTTCATCGTTAATTTAATTTGCTTAAACTTATCGGTTAAGGATGATGGTACATAGCTCTAATCACTTAATTTTTTTTTTTGGTTATGGACCGGCCAGGCATTTCTACTTCTTGTAGTTTAGTTGATTGCTGCAGGATTTTGGTTACTAGCAAGGGTGATAGCTGTTACATTTTGTTAAATTAGGCTTAACTTTCTATTTTTACCCTTATCAAAATTATGATTAAAATAACTAAACATTAATTACTAATAACTAATGATTGTGTCAACTTTGGAGCAAATGATTTTGCCATATTCCATGGTTAGTTTAGACAACTAATTTACCTTTTGAATTTAATTAGCCCTTTAATTAATGTAAAGTGATTTTTATCTAGGTTTTAGTTGGTGCATTAACCATAACCTCTGAGTTTTTCCTTTACAAAACCAATGGTTACACTCGAATATGGATTGCTTTAACCATATTCATGGTCCTGCGTACATTTGCCGGTTTATGGAGGTAATTTGTCATCTCTAAACATGTTAAAAATAAAATTATAATAAGATACAAATTCAATTGACTCGATAATTGATTACAGGATGGGACAAGAACAAGACCATGGCGTTTTCTGTGGATTCCATCAATGTCGACAGAAGAAAAGCCATAGAATTGCTAGAGCACTTATCTGACTATATATATTCAATCTATTATTTTCCTAGGGAGTTATTATTATTTTTCTTGCGTATAGGGTAAAAATTCTACAGATTTTTTTGATGTGATGTCATTTTTATATGATTTTGACATTTTGTAATGGAATATGGCTAATAGCTAGATACATATGTAGAATATATCTTGGCATATGAAACTTTTAAAAGTTTTTGGTGTCATATATTCATGACATTATGTCCTTAAATTTTCTTTAATTGTTGTTTCTGAAAACATAATTTCCTCCTTAATTAGTCAGCCGTGAAAATGAATGTCCAAATTAAATTGGAAATTAAGGCGTTTGGCCACGAAAATATATTATTATTATTTTAGAATTG
Source organism: Solanum piurae (assembly GCA_029582685.1). Taxonomy (NCBI): domain Eukaryota; kingdom Viridiplantae; phylum Streptophyta; class Magnoliopsida; order Solanales; family Solanaceae; genus Solanum; species Solanum piurae. The sequence continues at coordinate 13,446 of JAJOOO010009433.1, read as the reverse complement.
AACTCAGAAAATAACGTTTGGTCCTTAAAATTTAAAAGAATTATCATGAACAACTTTAATTTATATTAATGATCAAACACAACTTTAACTTCCAAATATAATTTGTCGCTTTGATTTTAATATTTTTCAGATTTCACAATAAAATATAGTCAATGGCACACTAAATTACACTATTTAATATCCAAGATAATTCATGTTATCGATCATCTCTAGTCAAAATAAGTCTGTAAACTCCATGTCTTTTTCCTTGTAATTAGTCATGCATTTCTTTATGGGATTTTTACAAAATATATACTCTAGTTCAATACAATATATTACATCTACGTAGTTATTGTGTTTCATCTCCTGTAAGCTTTAAATTTTATTTTATTAGTAGAATTCATGTCTAACTTATATAAAAAAAATTGTTATGTCATATATTTTTATGATAACTTTGAAGGAGTGATTTTATAAAAGAAAAACTTTAATTCAAGTGATTTTATTGAAATAAATTAAAGTTGACTTTGTTATACAATTCCTCATAGTTCAGTGACCTTGTGAGATATTTACTCTTTATTTATATATAACATTTTGAACACTATTAGACGCAATAAAGACTTCAGTGAAACCTATGTTGCATTAATAGGAATTTCATGGCGCTATGACAAAAACATAAGGAACATTGAAATTGAATTTTTTTTGGCTCCGCTACTAATTAACGGGATGCATCTCTGTTTATTTGTGTTTATATAGTACCTCATTATGCAGGGGAATTTATTCTAAGTTTGTCTATTGTTTTAATATTATCATTGTAATAACATTATAAAGTATTATAAACTTTATGATGATCATGATATTTAATTCTCTCTAACTTTTATTTAATTGCATAACCAACAGCTGGTAAATGGTAATGAATAAAGATCATAAGACACAACAATATTTGTAAAATTGTATTACTATTATTTCAATTAATTAAGATTATATATACTATATAGTACTAATACTCTCCACAATTAAAGAATCAAAATCTCAAATCGTTTTTTATATCCATATCGTGTCTTGATTGAAAAATTGATTCAGAAACGTTCGTTCTAAATCCATGAGAATAATAATTTTAACCCTGATTGATCCTTGTTCTCACCCTAACAAAAATTAGTCGGAGGTAAAATCTATTATGAGACTAATTAGGGTAACATAACACTTATAGGCCATATGTATTTTACCCAAACTAATTAGAATTGGGAAACTCTTTCCTCAACTAAACCCGTGAAAAAGTTTCCTTAATATTTTTCTAATCATTTAGCAAACTATTACTACTAAATTTATATAGTAATAGTTTTGTATATTAATTATTACATTCATTTTGTATGTTAATAATTACTGCATTCATTGTATTAATAATTTTGTATATTCATTATTTCTCCCAGAGTTATAGTATTATACTTATGGTATTATTAAAATTATGAATTTAAATTTATTATTAATAATAATTTTGATAAGTTCTTTTATATATATTTTGGAATTTTCACCTATCACCTTATTTATTTTGATTATGTTACTGAAAATATACTACTCAAAGTTGAATTTCTGTTCCACTAGCATTTCACGTGTCAAAGTTAATTCATCAAATAGTTATCGACTTTTAAATTTTTCTATAAAAATCACTAAGAAAACGTTTAAATTTATAGATAGTTTTTCGAAAAAATAACTAATTTTTTAAGGATACCATTTTGTTGAGGTTAGCCCTCACCGAGAGAAAACTCAATATTAATCGACACCTGACGTGCATACCATTTGGTTTAATTAAGAATTAATAGATTAGGCTTATCAATTTTTAAAAATTAACAATAAAAAATAGACTTAATATCATAAATTAAAGGAGAAAATTAAATTACGAAGTCAAATTGGAGGACTCATAAATAATCCCTTTTGATTGAACATAAGTTATTTAAGCTTATTCGAGAATTGCATAAAAATAAGAATTCCGAATGTTACGGCTTTAGAAGTAGTTTATAACTCAAAAATATAGTTTCAGAATGGACAAAGTTATGACTACCTTATTTCTACAAACTTAAACCGAACAAGATAAAAATCCTTCCAAATTCATATCAGACAACATAAAATGTACTATGTTACAAAAATAAGATCATAGTAATTAATTTAAGAAAGAAAAAATAGAAACCAACTACACTAGGAGAAATTCGTGCCATTTGGCATCCAAGATGATTTTAAGACCTGTTTTTGTCCTTTATTTAGGACTACTATAATGTCATTCATTGCTTCTTTTAAATTATTTTTGTCCCCACATTTCATTATCAAAAATAGGAGAGTGATATTTTTCCATTAATTAAAGAAATCTGCCCAACTTCACCCACTATATATCTGCAATGACAAACTCAGTGGGCCTCTCATCATTTTACTATTTTAACCTACATATTCAAAGTCTTTGCCCAAATTTTCAAACTTTAAAAACAAAATCTACCCTTTTTGTCACACCATCCATCACTATCTCAAGTTAAAACCTGTGTTTGGACATTTTTTATCCTCAAATACCAATCACCATCGAAACCTGCCCACTTCATTTACTCCATAATCTAAATAACCCTTCTTTATTGAGTGGGTGGATAGATTAATATATATAAGCACATAATCATGCAACACTCTATTATTAAAATGAAACACTAATGGTAGACATTGTTCACCCCAGGAACCTTACAAAATATAGTTTCATTTGAGAGTAACAAAAAGAAGTCCTTAGGATTATGGAAAAACTCAATAAACCTGGACTGGGTTTTCATTAATACAGCCCAGGAAACTTAAAAACTGTTTCTTGTAAACAAATAAACAATTAGAATTGAATAGAAACATTATGCAAAGTTCTCCCTGTTTTTCTCAAATTTCCTCCCCTCCATAAACAAAACGTTGGTACCATAAAACAATATATACTACCCCTATGAATTTGATTTGTTTGGCTAAACACGAAAATGAGTTAATAGTGTCTTATCTCGCTAGGCGACAAGCTGATCAAGTTGCATCTGCTCGAGCCAAGCTCCTAAAACTGAATGATCAACTGAATCAATTTGGGAACTGTTTTTCAAACTCTCACCGGATGGTGCAGCAACTGAGTTAGGAGCGGCCTGCTTCTCTTTCATCTCCGTTGGAGATTCCTTCACAAGAGATTGCACCCATGATAGGTCAGGCTCTTCTCCATTGTTGAGCTGCTCAAAAGAAGATGATCTGGGAAGGTGTCGAAGTCCATTTCCATTGACAGACCAATCAACCTTCTCATTGGGAGACCCCCAGTTGGACCAAGAATTACCCACTGGGGATCCAACAATTGATGCATTATTGGATCCAAGATCACGGGAGCTGAGGCTTCGCAGCTGTTGCTGTTGCTTCTCACGCTGAGCAAATGCTGAAAAGCGAGCACTCATGGGAGAAATGGGCTCCATGCTTCTTGGGGACATCCTTCCAGGTGAGGAAACACCAAAAGAAGCCTGCAAAAGAGGGTGCTCAATGTTTTTCGGCGAAAAAACGTTAGTATTAATTGGTGAAAGCATGTTCTGTTGCTGTTGGCACTGATTAAAGTAGGCCGACTTGTGTGATGGGGAAAAAACACCACAAGCCGCTGCCTGATCAGAAAATCGTGGAGAAGAGTTCATCTCAGCAGAAAATAGCTCTTCAAGATTTGAAGGAGTTAGTGTCTTGGACCGACCAGATCGGTTCAAAGAGGCAGAATTAGGACGCTGCTGTGAATAGCAAGCCATGTCATTGAAAACTAGTTGTTGGGCATCAAAATCCTGCAACATGTTAAAATCCTCAGGCAGAATGTCTCGTGCACTAAGGGAAGACCTCAGACGGCTAGACTGCAGATTGCTTCCAGGTAGATGAAGAGTTGGGACATTTGGTTGAGACCATGGTGCAGGTGAATGAGACATTCCATTGGCACTGGGGGACATAGGTTGGTTAAATGCAGAAGGAGACATCACAGAGTGTGCTGAGGGCGAACCAGGAAAAAGGTTCAGTGCTGCAGCCATGTCCATCACACTAGCTGCAGAAGCAGCTGATCTAGGAGATGGAACTGCAGATCCAGTGGAGACATACAAGGGCCTAAGCTCCTCAGTAGTATGGGCAAAAAAACAAATTCGCCTAGCACAGCTAGTACCATCCTTGCACAGACGGGTACGATACTGAGCGGGGTGTAGCCAGCACTCAAACACCCCATGAGCATATTCACACATATCACCACGCCGGCAGGCCCCCTTGCGAAATTCAGGACAAGGCACACAGCTATAGTGGTACTTCCTTGGATCTCTTCTGCGCGCATTCTCTCCAGGGTGGACAAATGGGCACTCCGTCCAGTCATGTGAATAGGCCCTAGAACATGGACGGACCTTAAAAGAGAACATGCGGAACTCATCTGTTGAATATATACTGTTCTGGATATCAGGGAGAGACGGATCTATTGGATATTCTTTTTTCTCTCGTGCAGAATTTGCAGGGATATCACTGAACTTCAATGCCATAGGGGAAGATGAGGACTCCAATGATGAAGGAGATCCATTTTCTGGTGATGGGGAGAGAATGGGAGAGGATGCATCTGAAGTAGCCACAGATACTCTCAATTTGCAGTCACCAACTGAGCCATCAGATGAATTGTTCAGAAGCAGTTCTTCTAGAGAAGCTCTAGCACCAGGAAGCTTTGGTGGAACAACAATCACATCAGCTGGCCGCTGGCCATTAGCATCCTCAACATTAGGATCGGCACCAGCTGATAGTAGCAACTTAACTGCATCAACGGCATTGACAGAACCACTAGAGGTTGCACAGTGAAGAGCAGTGCATTTGTTTGGACCACAAACACGGTTAACATCAACCACAGGATTAGAGATAATCAACTTCAAAACATCTAAACTTCCATAAGTGGCAGCTACCATTAAAGGAGTCCTTTCCTCGTTATTAATCTGTTTTGCACCTTTTTTCCGAACCAACCATAGCCCCACCTCATCAATAGCAGAAGCATCGAGCTCAACAGATCTTTTAAAACCATCAAGATCGTTGTTTGCAGCAAGTTCAAGCAAACTAGAAAAAGAATCTTCAGTCTCAACTGTGAGTTTAGTAATACCCTTCATACTAGATGTAGAATCAGTAACAGATTGGTTGGGTCTTTCTGGGCCAGTGCACATGCTTCAGTCAACTGCAAGTCAAAAATCAAGAAATTAAAAGAAGATTACAGCACCAAATCTAGTAAAAAATTCCAAGCACCATCTTTCTAGAATTAGATGTTTGTCATATACAGATTAATAAAATTGAATGAAATAGAATAGGAAAAATCTAATTCAAGAATACACCTGACAGACAATAGAAAACTTATCAAACTTCCCATAAATTAAAGGGGTCTGGAATCAGTGGGGAAAGCCAAGGGGGAGAAAATATATCTCAAAAAACAAGAAAATAGTCATATTAGGTACAACTAAACTCACCTAACCTTCTCAAAACTAATAAAAATACACCAACCTTGTAAATAGATAGACAATTCATGATAGAAAGGTAGAATGAAGAAGTTTATTTTGTACAGACATACACAGGTAATTTTCTAGTTGGCATTCCATGTCACATTAAACTTCATACTTTTAATAATAAATTTATTTAACTCTATTTGCTTTAATTCTATAGAATAAGAAGTCTCTATTAATTTATAACACATAAGTTATTATTATTTTTATAAAATATCAACTCACAAGGGTTAACTTTCATTCTAGTCTTTGCTTTTTCACATACCTTAATTAACAACTAATTATAATCCCTGATTCAGTTTCTTTTCTAGTAATATCTCCATCTTCTTCACTTGAATAGGCACATATGTTGTAAAACATTAAAAACTGTGAATTCAACCATGAAAATAAAAAATAAAATTTCAAACTGTGTTCTCTTGTCATAAAGTAGCAAAAATTATTCTGCAAATATTTCATAGCATATCAGTTTGATAATGATTAATGTAAGCTAAGGAAGAATGATCATGTCAACTCTGTAACCTGAAATTAAAATATATATGATCTGATCTATTGTTTTTCATTGACTCAGTTCATCAGCTGCACAAAAATTAACCTTCACACACCAAATATTAGTTATAGAGACAAATAAAATGATAACTATATCAAAGAGAATCGCATCAATACCCAAATATATTCAAAAGCAGAGTCATCCCTTTAAAAAATCGCATCTTTACAGAACAAATCGCCACAATACATATATGGAAACACATAGATCAACATATCAGCCGATTTCAACAAGAAAACTTAAGCTATAAAACTAGAATCTACTAATATAAAATCACTGCAGATTGTATTGATAGTCAACAACAGTCAGCAAACATAACAGTGAGTATAAATAAAATTAAACTACTATTCACAAATTCGATCTCGATCATTCAACTGAAATCTTACCAGAAATCAAGCAAAAATCCAACAGCTATAGTTGTTTTAGCAGATCCACAACAACAAAACCTCGAAACAGATTTCTTCTTCAACACTCCTTCGAAGTTGAGAAAACACCAGCAGCAGAAGAAGAAGAAGAAGAAGAGAAATCGCAGAAGCTACATACACTAATCACTTCAATAACCATAACCATCTTCATTGAAACTTCAAAATCAGTTTTTTGTAATCTATACATAGAAGTGAATCTATATATATAAACACGTCATTGGAAAAATGTAGAGAGAGAAAGATCTAGAAGTAAGGAGAGTGAGAAAGATGAAGTTGTGTAATAACAGGGAGAGAGAGAGAAGAAGAAGAAGAGGGGGAAATAGAAATTAAAAATGCAAATGCAAATGTAAATGAAATTGAAATTAAGATGAAATGATATTGAAATTAACGCTAAATTGAAGTTATATTTGAAAGTGAAGATGTGGGGACGGGTTTGGCCGGTTGAATGTTACCGGTTGGGTGGGTAATAGTTGAGATGTCGCGGATTTCAAATCGTAGATTAATGCCGATTTAAATAGGGGATTTGGAGTCCGCCTATGATAAAAGGAGAGAGAAGGGAGCGGACGTGAGGGCCGATGGTCAATTATGGTTAATTTTTGGGATCAAATAAAAAGAAGAATTTGTAATACAATGTATATATTTTGTAAGTAGTTTAATTGATATTCAACAAAATATAAAATTTCAATAAATAAAAGAATAAATATTTAAAAAATTAGTTATTTATTTTGAACTTTAAACAATTTAATTATTTTGTGCGATGAAAATAATTCGAAATATCAATTATAACATCGAATAGAGTGTATATAATAAGGGGGCACGCGGCAGAAAGAGAAAACTTGTGTTTTTTAAAAGCTAAATAACCTTATATTTCTCATAATTTACATTTATTTGCCATGCTACAAGACGAAATAGCCACAACTTTAAATTCTACCAGGTTGTTTGGTTTATATTATTCAGGGAAAATGGTCAAAAATGCTAAGCGAAAGTAATGAAAATGTCATTCGTTTATAATTTGATTTAAAAATATATTTTTTATCAATATTTTAATTTTAAAATGTTTTTGCAATTAATATTTTGGTTCATAAATACCTCTATAACTACTAAATGGGTCAAAAATATCATTTTCCAAATACATATATTATTTTTTCCTTTTTAAACACATCTTCTTCTTAATTAAAATATTTATTAAAAAACCACGTTATTGTTTCTTTCGTTTAAAATTACTTTAACAAATAAAAAATGTAAGAAATATTATTTTTTCTTCCTAATCTCATTTTATCAATTAAAATAGAATAACTTTATATACTCTTTCGACGGATAATATATGTCATATATATAAGATCATAGTATATCCATCATTAATTTATATTTATATAATGATAAAAAATAATTATAATAATTTTTTTTATTAAAATAAGAAATATTTTATTTTTATTTTAGGATTAGAAAATCAACTAACTATCATTTATCTTTTTTTTTTCTTAAGATAGTTAACACCATAAAGTCTCATGTTCTTCTAATTGTAAATTGACATGTCACATTAATTTTTATTTTTAATAATTAATCAAATAAAAAGTCCGTATTAGTATTTTATATGTTAAATTATTATTATTATTATTATCTTTTTAGGAGGAACTATAGAGTCATTCCCAAATTTGTAAAAGCAAAAAAAATAAACTATAACCACTACACTAATTGACCCATTATTCGTTTTTTTTTTTTTTTTTGAAAATACAAAAATCACTCAATTCATGCTCCTCCTATTTGTTTTATCATGTGAGTCTACTAACCCTAATCCATTCTTCACGTCTAATTTCATTTTAAAATATATTAATCGTCTATAGTTATTAAAATATCCAATGAAATATCACTTGAAATCTAAGACCTTTTCGTAGCCAAATTAAAGACAAAGTTCCTTAAATTGGGAATGGTCTCTTTCAATATATGCATATTAAGGTGTCCTTTATAATCAAATACCACCTGAAATAATGTTAATTATTATTCTAGGGATGCTTATCCGAATATACAAACAATGGTAAATAATGGATATTAAAAAAATATAATTCCAAGATGAATAATAATTTTTGGATTATAATTTAGGAGTCAAATGTATGTAATTATATGTAATTAGAGAACACAAACAAAAAAAGGTTCTAAAGATGTTATTCCAATAAAAAAAAAATTATTTATATAACTTGATATTCACTATTTGTACAGTGTGAGGGGATATAAAGGAGTAGATGATCTCTATGAAAGATTTTTTCATTTATTTTCAAGATTTAAATTCTAAATTTAATTAAAAGTGAAGGTAATTCATCCATCCTGCCATAACAGTTTATTGAAGCTAAAGTTAAAAGATATACAAGTCCAGAAGTCAGTTACAAATTAGTTAAGCTGCAAGTTAGTTAGATATTTAATTGTTACTGATACTTGTATTGATTCAAGTTGGTTACAAGTTAGTTAGAATAGATGTTGTTAATCTCACTCTATAAATAGATGCTTTGTATTCATTCCTAATCAGTTTTTCAGAAATGAGAATTCAGTTTCTAAGTTTCTCTCTTTTTCTCTGATGGATTGTTGATGAGGTCAATCTCACACCATTAATGGTGAATTTCCAAAGCTTCAATTCAAGTTAGGCAGCTGGATTTAACATGGTATCAGAGCGTTAGAGACCTTTACTCTGTCAATTTTGCTCGTATTTGTTTCCTTCTCTGCAATTTTTTTTTTATTCACAGTTTTCTTCATTGTTACTCGATTCGTTTCTCTTTCTCTGTTATCATCATGGTGGATGTTGCAGATCCAACTGTTAATCAACCCGTTCCCACTCCCACAACTCTAATTGTGGGAGGTCCATTGTATATTCATCCCTCTTATAGCGCAGGTGCAGTGTTAGTTCCTGTTGCTTTCGATGGAACTGGATTCAGTTCATGGAAGAGAGGTGTTTTACGCTCCCTCTCAGTGAAGAACAAATTAGGGTTCATCAATGGGGAATGCATGAAGCCAGCCCCAGATTCCCCCGATTATCGACAATGGGAACGATGTGATGCTATGGTAACTTCCTGGATTTTGAATTCACTGAGCAAAGAAATTGCAGACAGTGTTGAGTATGTGTTCGATTCACTGGAGTTATGGAGTGAGCTACAGGATCGCTATGACCAAACCAATGGAGCGAAGTTGTTTCAAATCCAAAAGGAAATTAACGATCTCAGCCAAGGTACTCTAGACATCACTTCTTACTATACTAGGATGAAAAAGCTCTAGGAGGAACTCAACACATTGAGTGTTAAAAATCAGTGCAACTGCCTTTGCAATTGTGGAGCCAAGGCCACTATGCATAAGGCTGAACAAGAGAGGCGATTGATTCAGTTCCTTATGGGTCTGAATGAGGTCTACACAATCATTCGAGGAAGTATACTTATGATGAAGCCACTACCTTCCATGGGTCAAGCATTTGCCCTGTTCATTCAGGAAGAGAAGCAAAGAGAATTCAAGCCCAATAGTCAGCTTTTCACAGAATCTTCTTCATTATATGCCAACACTTCCAATGGACAATCTAGAAATAGTGGTGGTTCTTCATTTATTCGAGGGTTCCAAACTAATTACACACATAGTGGAAATGCAAGGACACGACCTTTCTGTGAGTATTGTAAGAAGTTAGGTCACACCAAGGACAAGTGCTACAAGCTTCATGGATATCCTAACAAACCCAATCCTCATCCTAATGATAACCATCATCAACTACCTAGGAACTCCAACTACAAAGGCTATAAAGGAAAAGGCATTGCTGCTAATGTGCATGGAGAATTATCTGAGTCTGGTTCGAATGAGAGTAGTGATAATACTCAGACTGGTCAGAATAGACTCTTGAGCACCTTATCCACAGAGTAATACCATCACTTGGTTAGCATGTTGCAACACTTTCAAGGAGGCAACATAAATGATGCATTCCCTGAGCCACATTTTACAAGTGGAGCTGTCAACTTCGCAGGTATGATAGCGTATAACTCTTCTGTTAACTTTGATAAACTTTCATGTGGATGTCTCAAAACTAAAGCTGATTTGTGGATCTTGGACTCAGGGGGAACACACCACATAACCTTTAACAAATATCACTTCACTAAACTCACTACATTGCCATATCCCATACTTGTCAACTTACCAAATGGATATAGAGTTAAAGTAACTCAAGTTGGAACTGTGATATTATCTCCAGTAATTACTCTACCCAATGTTCTTTTTATTCCTACTTTCAAATACAACCTCATCTCTATATGTTCCCTAGCCACTCACCTTAAGTGCATCACTTCCTTTACTGATTCTTTATGTCTGCTACATGCCCCTTCACTGAGGAGGCCTCTGGAGATTGGTAGAGTTCATTATGGCTTATACTTCCTATGCTCTCACTGTCTACAAAAGAACAACAACATTGTTTCATGTTTTCCTTCTCATATGTCAACTGTAAACAATACACAATGTCAATGTTATTCTATTGTGTTTGTAGCAGTCTATGTTGATGATGTGCTGCTTACTGGTACTGATTTGGTTGAGATCAACAATCTAAAGTCCTTCCTACATGACACTTTCAAGATTAAAGACTTGGGAAAGTTGCATTATTTTCTTGGTTTAGAGGTTCTGTACAAGCAAGATGGGATCCTGATTTCTTTGAGGAAGTTTGCTCTTGACCTGCTTAAAGAGTACAACTGCAGTCAGCTCTCCACATTTTCTACTCCTCTTGATCCCTTGGTAAAACTGATCTTGCATATTATAGGAAGCTGGTTGGCAAGCTCAACTATTTAACAAACACAAGGTTGGATATTGCTTATGGAGTCTAACACTTGAGCAAGTTTATGCATGCACCTAGACAACCACATCTGAAAGCAGCCTTCCACATGTTGAGATACCTAAAACAAGACCCCACATTGGGCATTTTTATGTCCAACTCAGATGATTATAGCGTAAGGTCCTTTTGTGACTCAGATTGGGCCTCATGTACTGATTCAAAAAAGTTTGTCACTGGTTATGTTGTCTTGCTTGGGACCAGTGCTGTGAGCTGGAAATCCAAGAAACAGGAAACCATATCTTTGTCGTCTGCTGAGGCTGAATATAGATCCTTAAGGAAGGTGGTTGGTGAGCTAGTATGGTTACAAAGATTATTTGATGAGTTGACTGTTCCCACTAGTGGACCATTTCATGTCTACTGTGATAGCCAATCTGCTCTACACATTGCGCGAAATCTTGTGTTTCATGAGCGTACAAAACACATTGAAATAAACTGTCACTTTGTTAGAACCAAACTTAAAGGACTCATTACTCTACATCATGTTGGTACAAATCATCAGCTGGCTGATATTCTTACTAAGGCTCTTACTGGAGTCAAGCATTCCACTGTTTTGTCCAAGTTGGCAGTGATTGCCTCACCTCCAACTTGAATGGGGGTATTGAAGCTAAAGTTAAAAGATATACAAGTCCAGAAGTCAGTTATGAATTAGTTAAGCTGCAAGTTAGTTAGATATTTAATTGTTACTTATACTTGTATTGATTCAAGTTGGTTACAAGTTAGTTAGAATAGATGTTGTTAATCTCACTCTATAAATAGATGCTTTGTATTCATTCCTAATCAGTTTTTCAGAAATGAGAATTCAGTTTCTAAGTTTCTCTCTTCTTCTCTGATGGATTGTTGATGAGGTCAATCTCACACCATTAATGGTGAATTTCCAAAGCTTCAATTCAAGTTAGGCAGCTGGATTTAACACAGTTAATGGTCATGACCAGTGATATATTCACGTCCATTTTCTAATTAAATACCTTCAGTCAACCATAAAAACTACTCTCTTTTATCTTAATTACTTGTCCATTTTTGAATTGGCACACATATTAAGAAATTAATAATTGACATAGTGAGTTTACCATTTTACCCCTATTAATTATGAAGTGGATGAATTAAAAATTTAATATTTTCAAGAAGTTCTACATTTTTCAAAGTAATTAATTGAGGATATAATAGGTAAAAAAAATTGTCCTTTCTTGATTTGTCAAAATGGACAAGTAATTAGGGACAACTAAAAAGGAAATATGGACAAGTAATTAAGAACGCGGGGAGTAATTAGGTGGTCTGATGTATTATTTATTGCGCTATTATATTTAAATAAATATGCATCGTTATTCTAAGGTGATTAAAAGATATCATACCCTGTTGATTGTAGTAGCTCTGACCATTTGAGATATTCTTTCCTCCAGATATTAATGAATTTGACAGAAAGAATAAAGCTTAATAAGCATGTCACAAGTAACATTTCACAATTTAATGAATCTTTCACTCATTTGATATGCTAATTAAAGTATGGGTAAAGGGTCAAAAATGCCCCTCAACTTTGGTTTATTGTTTGACTTTATCCTCGCCGTTAAAATGAAGTTATTTTTACCCTTCCCGTTACTAATTTCACCAAATTTACCCTTCATTAGACAGAATCCCTAAAATTGACCAGAATTTAAAAAAAAAAACCTATTCCCTATTTTAACCCAATGACCCGACCCCATTTAGAATAACCCGGTTAACCCTATTTTACCCATTCTTCCAAATTTCCTTTTACCCATTATCCAATTTTAACCCGACCCGACCCACCTAATAATATAACCCATTTTTGTTTATCTTCATATCCGTTCATCTTCATTTTTAAAATTATTATTTTTAAAAAAGATGTAGTCTACAGGCTGATAGAAATGCAGACATTGATGGAGTTCATACTTTACAAAGTGCTACTGTAGTACATATTATTACTGAAGTTTTTACATATTTGAAAAAAAAAATAAAAAAAATCAGCAAATTAAAGCAAAAAAGCTGCCCGAAAAAGTTCTAACCCCGCTGCCCAAAAAAACAATAATATCAAACCAAAAAATAAAATAATCCACAACAAAGTTTAATAGCATACAATCAATGACAAACTTGAACAAGGAATATGAAAAAATGAAAAATTATTGGAGC